>GL380079.1:1342-19429 GCA_000143925.2 Caenorhabditis brenneri
ATCAAACGTACATTCCGAAATTTTTCAGTCATGATGAAGGAGGTCACCCCGGAGTCTCAAGAAAAAATCACATTCTTCCAACAATCTGTCCGTTGCTACGGTGGCCTATTGGAGATGTGTGTCAAGATCAAGCTCACCCAAGGCGGAAAAGTGTTCTTCCACTACGAGGACGATGATCAAATCAGATCCGACGAGGATCGACGATTCTATTATTTGAAGGCGACGAATGGAGTGTTGGTAACGATTCCGTGTCAGAGAATTATCACACTTTTGAACAAGGATTTGTCGGCGGATTTCGATTTGGTCGCGTGGGTCACTCATCGAAGAGCCGTCGGAAATGTGTCTCTGCACATTGGAAAAATAGGAAAGGCCTATCGAGAATTTAAGGACGGATCGATGAAAGAGCTGGAACCGGTGTGCACGCATTGGCAGAGTGGTAAGAACGGTTGGAGGGATGGGTGGATAGACAGATAGACAGACAGACAGACAGACAGTTAGGTAGACAGACAGATGGGCAGGTAGATAGACAGATGGATGTATAGATAGACAGATAGACAGACAGACAGACAGACAGACAGAGAGACAGACAGACAGACAGATAGATAGAAAGACGGATAGATGGATAGACAGATAGACAGACATAGACAGACGGACAGACCCATGGAGCGACTGACAGACTTATGAAGCGACTAACAGACATACAGATGTACAGACAGACAAGCGCATTTGCAGTTCACAAACGCTTTATTTTTGACCTCAAAAGCTTATTGTTAAGCTCAAAAACACAGAATTTTTGCCAAAAACTCTAGATTTTCCGGTGAAATTAAGCTACGCGCCTCCGGAAAATTCAGTTTTGAACTCAATTTGCCGTTTTTTGGATCCGAAAAAGCTGAAATTTGGCAGTTTTTCTGCTAAATTTCAGTTAAAATTGGTGTTTCCAGCTTTGAAACCGTTGAAAATTCCTAAAACTATTCAACTTTACCCAAAAATCGCATTTTCCAGGCGGCCGAAAATGATCCTCGATGCCTCTCCATCATCAGAATCTCTACTGTAAAATCTACATTTTCTGTTAAATTTCCTGCTCCATCAAACTCACATTCTATCGATTTTTGTGTCTTTTCCCCAGATTTCCCCCCATTTTTCTCCAAGAATTAAGTGTATTTTTCTCTATTTTCTCCCAAATTTTCCCACGAATTTCCCCACACTTTCTTGTTTTTTTCTCATTCTCTTCTCACAATTATACTGGTAATGTTTATTCATGATTCCCTGAATTTTTTGAAGAAATATCTCCGATTTTTCGAGTTGATTGATGCGATTTCTGACGTTTTTATCGTCATTTTTATATTTTTTTGATGGTTTTTGAGTTATATTTGGCCTGTGTTTGAGCATTTTCAGCCGATTTTTAGCATTTTTTAGCAAATGGCTTCCGCTTTGATGAAAACCGCTCTCCGTCTCGCCTACCGTAATCCTCCCACAATTAGGTGAGGATTACTGTAGGCCTCGCCCCCAGGAATCCGCATTTTAAGCCACTAATTTTCAGGTTTGCAACCAAAAGAAGCGTAATGTCTGAAGTGGAGAAGGCTCAACAGGCCGCTGTCGCCAAGGATGTTCAGGCGAACGATACGATTTTCGGGAAGATTATCCGAAAGGAGATCCCAGCGAAAATCATTTTCGAGGATGAGGAGGTACGGTCAGAGCGCGCCTCAGGGGCATTTGGAGGAGTCATTTTGCTCCAAAAACCGTTATTTTTTATTCGAAAAAGCTCCGGAAATTCTGCTCAAATTATCTCTATTTTAATGAAAAATCAACGATTTTGGACCTACTTTTCACCAAAAAAAATCCCTCTATTTCCAGGCCCTGGCGTTCCACGACGTCTCCCCACAGGCGCCGATTCACTTCTTGGTGATCCCGAAACGTCGTATCGATATGCTCGAAAACGCCGTCGATTCGGATGCGGCACTCATCGGAAAACTGATGATTGTGGCTTCAAAGGTAGAGTTTAGGCCGAATTTCAGGCTGTTTTAGGCTAAATTTAGGCTATGTGAGGCGGAATTTCAGGCTACATTCAGGTTGAATTTTAGACTAAATTTTCTGCTTTTTTTTGCTTAATTCGACTTTTCTAGGCAAATTTAGGCCGTTTCGGGCCATTTTCGACATTTTTAGGCCATTTCGGGCCGTTTTCAATCTATTTTTGGCCCACCTCTGATAAAAGTGCATTGTTCCAGGTCGCCAAAGAGCTCGGCATGGCTGATGGCTATCGTGTGGTGGTGAACAACGGAAAAGACGGTTGCCAATCCGTCTATCATCTTCATTTGCACATTTTGGGCGGTCGCCAACTCCAATGGCCACCAGGATAAATGGATTCATGGAAAAGAATAAGCCACGTCATCTTTAAGTTTTTCAAGAAATGTTTTTATTTTCTCGCTTTTTTTTCTTTTCTTTTTGAGTTTTTATATTTATTCCGTGGCGTCCCCGTTCCCAAATAAACTTCATTGCACATTTCAATTCCATTTCTCGATACAAACAATGACTCTCTACGACAAAGTGATATCAATTCTGTCGATTCCTGACAAAAATAATTCAAACGACTCGGATATCGGCAACTCCACTGACCTCTACGAACAATGGGCGCGAGGCGACGGGCAGCGTACGTTTCTTTAGTGCCCTTTCACCCACTTGCTGTCGCCGCCCGGTTAGCTCAGTCGGTAGAGCACCAGACTCTTAATCTGGTTGTCGCGGGTTCGAGCCCCGCATTGGGCTTATCTTTTTTGCTTTTTTCTAGGATAGGTTTTAGGGGTTTAGAAGTGATTACGACTGAATTTTGGTCATATTTTTAAAAAAGAAACTGCAAAAAAAACTGCAGAAACACTGCAAAAACACTGCAAAAACCTCGAAGAAACCCCAACTGCTCCGCGGTTTCTCCGAGGTTTTTGCGGGGTTTTTTCATTGTTTCTGCAGGGTGTGCTCCACATTGAGCGCGTCTCCGGCGCTTCGGCAGTCAATTTTCACCTCGAAAATCGTTTCCTTCCAGTCCTTCTCCCCCTTATCCTGGTGTTCATCGTGGCGTTCTGCCTGATTTGTGCCCTTCTCCAAGTCTGCCTCTTTTTGACCATTCTCTGTGTTCGGAAATTTCTTGGAGCCGGCGAGGACGAATGGGAGGCTGGCGAAGAGCACGAGGAGAAGGAGAACTCCAAGCGGGACTATCAACTTTCGCTTCAACCGGATCAACATTCGGTGAGGAGACTTTTATAGAAGGGCACATTGAGTAAATTTTCAGATAAACTCCACCCAAGCGGAATCCACTGGCTCCTCCACCCCCGGAGATGGCACCCCCAGAAGTCGGAAATCGGCGATTTCATCTCCGAAAGATAGTGTTTAATAAAATGCTCTCTGTTTTTTAGTATTTGCGATTTGGAAAAAAAACAAAAAATCTCCAATTTTCGAGAAAGCCCATGCTGAAAATCGGCCTATATCAGCTCAAAATCACCTCCAAACCTTCAAACCTATCCCAGAAAAAAGCAAAAAAGATAAGCCCAATGCGGGGCTCGAACCCGCGACAACCAGATTAAGAGTCTGGTGTTCTACCGACTGAGCTAACCGGGCGGCGACGGCATGTGGGTGAGAGGGCACTCAAGAAGGGGGTGGGCGCCTCTCTTTCTCTGCAGCGAGTGAAGTGGCATAGGTTGAGAGGAAAGTGCGGGTCTCGCCACGAAAAAAAGTTTACTGTCAGAATTTTTTTTCTTTTTCAAATAGTGTTTCTCAATAAAAATAGAGAAGAGTAGAGAAGATGAATAGAGAAGAAGTGCGGTCGATGCGCCTTTAAGGTACCAAACTTCCTTTTTTCAACAATTTAGGTCAGTGCGGTTCCGAAAAAAGAATACAATTATCCCGATTTGACCTGGTCATGGAATAGTGTCTGCGTCTCTTCTCTCTTCTCTCGGTATATATACTTGAACTGAAGGTCGTCAGTCATTCTAGCATATTTCCCATGATGGTTCTCCGGTGAGGACCTGCAAAAAGTTTGATTATTTTTAATTTATATATATTATTTAGTCTTCAATTTATATTACTATTTTACAATATTCAATAAACTATTTAATCCAAATTATACCTATGGAACCGTTATCCAATCAAGACAGAGCACGACATTGGTGCATCGACCACACCGAAAAAAGTGATCTTTTTTTTTGAATTTTACTATTGAAGATTACTTGTTTTTTAGAAAAAAATTACGATCAATTGCCTCTTCGTGTACCACTGAACCATCACACGATAAGACATTTGGTAATCGGCCCTCCCAGCCAAGCCCCCACTGCCGTCCAATCGCTTTGTTCCCTTCTTCTCCACCCGGATCCTCTATTTATTTTCTTATTATATTGCTTTTAAGAGAGTAAACATATTAAAATAATCAACACCTGAACCAATCCACCAAAATCGTGTATCAACCGAAAGAAAAATGCAATTTCCTTAATCTTTTTCTAATTTTTTTGAATTTTATTTCATATATTTTACTCCAATAAACCTTTAAAGTTCTTATGACCCAAAGAAAAAAGTTAAAAAAAAAGGAAAAAAAGAAAAAAGAAATCTGCGTTCGGGGGGAATCGAACCCCCGTCGAATGCTTGGAAGGCATCCATGCTGACCATTACACCACGAACGCGGCGTGAGAAAAGAGGTGCGGAGGGTATAGACAAGAGAGGGGGAGACGGGGGGTATAAAGAAGAGAGAGATAGAGAGAGCCTCTTTAAGCTGCGGAACTTCACGTCGCTTCTCTCTATCTCTCTCTCTCGCTATTTTTCTTTTTCTCTGCGCCTCTCTTCGCTCCTATCTCTTATTTTCGATTTTCCTTCCATTTCACTTTATTCCCTCCCGATGGTTCTCTTGGATTTGAGGACCTACCATTATGATTATTTTTAATTTTTTTTTTTCAATTCTATATTTTCCTTATTCAATACCAAACCTACATATAAATTAGAGGTTAGTTTTTTATGTGAAAAATAAACGTTTTTCAAGCTATTAGAGCTTGAATTCAAGCCTTCACGGGCTCGCAAGGTGTTCATTTTAGGTAAGCGCGCCCTGATGCAATCTGTAAATCCCAAAATTCGGAAGTAATTCAAAACTTGATTTCTGATAGAATTTCGAACCATTTTCGGCACAAAACAGAGTAATAAGCATAAAATGATTGATTTCAACAAAATTCAATTATTAGAAATCCCCATAAAACCGAAAAATTGGATTTTGTGGAAAATACATTTTTTATCAGATTTTAAAAATTATATGCTTCAAAATTGATCGAAAAAAAATCATGAAAATCGATGCTACTTAAAAACAGCGAAAAAAAAAACACCATTTGTTCAAACGAAAAAAAACCATTTGTTTTAAAAAAATCTTTTTTTTTTCATACTTTGAAATGAATTTTCTAGGGTGTCCTGACAACAACAACAATTCATTGAGTCATGCGAAAATCATTCCGGATTCGAGTCTTTATTTAACGAGTAAGAAAATATGAGTGGTGTATATTTCAGTGCAATAACTTATTGCAGAGTTTGAAAGAATTCATAAGCTGATAGACAAAAAACTATTGACCAGGAGGTTGGACGTTTTCAACAATTGTTATCCAAGCTTTGATGAGCTCTTGCAACAATCGAAAGTTGAATTTCTAAAAGATAGCAACAGGTAAATATTATATTTTTAACGCTTCAACTTTGTTTCACATTTTCAGATGCATCCTTTAGGATTCGCTCATTGACAATAACTTCCATTACAACAGCATAGACTTTTTTGTTTTGAGAAATAAAATGCTAAGAGAATGAAATATTATTAAGTAAAAACTGTGTACTGTTATTGCAAGTTTTCAAAAATTTACAGACCTTGCAGGATGACACATCATTACCCAGACTACTGATCAACGGGGGGGGGGGATAGAAAATCTGAAAATTTTTCAGGATTCCGGTCTGAAACAGCTTGCAAGTGCGCCGGAGGCGCTTCCATCATTCTTTGGAGACCAGATTTGGTGATCATTGCGCACCTTTCATTTATATTTTTCAAAAATCACAAGTATCTTGAACCCCTGGTCCTTCGCCTCATCCGTCTCTACTGCTCGGAAACATTCTAGTTTGTGAAAATGACAGATTCCTAGCTTGCAAGAGCGCCGGAGGCGCGCTCTTCAGTTTTTTTGATTCGGTTTATCTATCCAAGGGTCTTCTTGAGTTTGTTTATGTTATCTTCTTGGGTGTCCTCCTTGGTGTCTGTTGCAAGTGACCCCATTTGACCCCTTCTTCCCTTCCTTCTCCAGGACCAGACGGCAGCTTCGACAGTAACATAAACAAATTCAAATTGGATGACGGGTGGCCTTGGGGGCGGAGTCAGGCCTAGCATGTTGCTGTCTAGCCGTGAAAGACGATAGAGGGCGTGGTTTACCCAGTGGGCGGAGCTTATTAGTTTATCCGTCTAACCGTCTCGTCCCTCTTTCACCCTCCTATATCCCCTTAGAAGTGATTTATTCATTCATTCAATTAACCACCCCTACTGGATCTCCGACTTTGAGGACCTAATGGTTTTTTCCCAGTGATGGGTTTTTTTGTCCAATAACAAAAATGATTATTTTTTATTTTTCTATGCTCGAGAGCTGCAACGAATGTTCGAGCTGCTAGATCAAACATTTGTTGAGGTATGTCTGACAACCACTGACTAGATTTCTGGGCGGGAGTTAAACTGTAATTATCTGGTGACCAAGTTTTTAAGGGGGACGCCCTAGATGTATTTAGCTGTAAGAAAACCTTAGCAGCTTACCCAGGTGCTAAGCTCTTACGGTTTTTTTTGGCCAAATCTCGATACAAGTGAGTTTTGACAATGGGATGTTTCTAAATATTTCCAACTAATGAATTAAGAAAACATGAGAGAGATTATTTCGTGTGCTAAGATTCTGTTGATTTTCAATTTTTCAGACAGACCGCAGTCACCGATATTCAAAAAAGGGAACGATGAGTCAAGAGAAAGGACAAAGATATATGAGCAAAGCCGAGAGAAAACAGTAAGTTTGATGAAATTTTTGTATGAACTAACTTTACGTTAAATTTTGGAAAACAAATCTATTTTTCGAATGCAAATCATAGAGTTGTTTATTTCTGCTTGTTTACAGGTTGAACAAAGAAAAAGCTCAAAGACAGCAACAGAGAGCTTCAAACATAATGTCAGAAGAGTTGGCTCTGACTCCAACTGGACTTGATTCAATCGATGATGACACTAAAACTGACTCACTCCCATTGACCAGTGAAAACAGTTCCGATGAAGTGGAATCCGCTTCTATGAGTGCCCAGGAAATCGAGTAAGTTCAGAAGAAAAATTTAAATTGGCCAAAAAACAAGAAACACGAGATTGCCACAAATGTTGGACTGTCAAGAAAAATGTTCGTCGTGGCAGATCAAGATCGGTAGTGTAAGGGAAAGTATTCCCTTTACGGGTTACCCAGGTTACCAGTAGTGACATCATCCCATATTGCTCTAATTCCAAGGGTCACATTCCTTCCTCCCAAAATCTAGGCAAGGGCAGGGTACATCCTAGAAAGCTCTCCTCATCCCACGGGCTATTTTCCTGACTTCCTGGGGCAAAGTAGACGGCGGTCAAAGGATAAGAAATCAACTGTCTCCCACACTCTCTGCGCCTCCGGCGCCCTTCTAATATCACAATACGGTCCCTATTTCCAGATCTCGCCTTGGAATGTGCAGTGGAGGTTTTGTCATCATTTGGGTCGTCACCCCACACAGTTTCAGCCAAGCTGCTCCAGACTCTGGCCATTCGCCCACACCGTCTCCAACATATAAATATCATAACTTTCGCCAGTTTCCCCAACGATCTCTCGACTTATTCTCTATTGTAAATCACTGGTCTCTAAATAAATTAGTAGTTGATACTCAAGTCTGTTTGGCCTACGACATCTGCAGGAACGGAAGAACAGATCACGTTGACGTCTGAGTCTACGTTCGGGAACAAAACCATAAGATATAATACTATAATTGTTGACGAACGCTGGTATGGCACACGCTGATACGCTGGTAGGAATGTTTTTTGATAATCGAACTGTAAGAGAATAACGGGGCAGAGCCGGCGGTGGATACATAAAAGAGCAAGACAGTGTGAAAATATAAGAGAGGCGAGTGAAAGTTTAATGAGGGAAATAACGGTGCGAAAATGTGGTAATAAATTGATGAAAGGTCGGAAAGAATGGTGTACAAATGTGCACTTTTACTAGCAATAAACGGTAAAAAAGTGAAAAAGATTCAACGTATTTCGACACTTCGGGGAGCGGAGAAGAAAGAGAAATGGGGTTGATAATATATGGCTCGTTCTAAGATTGCCAGCGTCGGGAGGCTAGATATCGGGTGGGAATTCTACGGACCAAGAGAAGGGTGGTATTAGACTGTGAAAAATCTTAACAAAAGAATCTACCAAAAAGTTACCAAAAGAGAAAGATCCAGCGAAATCTCCATTGATGGCCAAGTAGGTCCGATGTACTCGTGCAAGAATATTTGATCCAAGGTTCGCTCAAGTCGTGGTAGTTGGTCGTGATTCCTTGAAGTGGTGGCCAAATAGTGTGCTTTTCCAGTGCCGATGTGCTGGAACAGTGAGTTCTGACAAATTCTCTTGGGCTTCATTCTACCATTTGACCGGTGAGGCCGCCTCTGAAAATAACTAGTTTGAGATTAGGTGTCAGAAAAATCGCTAGTCTTTTATCATGGATTTCTCTCATCTGAATTGCGCTCTACTGATAAGAATTTGCGAATTATAAACTCACTTGGGAAATGCCGAAGAATAGAATAAAACAAAAGAAATTAAGAATAATCATTTTTTGTTATTGGACAAAAACCCATCACTGGGAAAAAACCATTAGGTCCTTGAAGCCGCAGAACCATAGGATGGAATGAATGAATAACCTCGAAACAAATTGAGAGAGGGAAGTGACACCAAGACAGTTAGACAGTCTGACTCAGGCCCCAAGAGCAGACCACCACCCATCATAAAAATGCAAGGAGGGAGAAAAATGTTAAGAAATTCGTGAATACATTTGGCCGAAATTGGATTTAGGTATATTCAAAGAGAAAAGATTCGACCTCGGCCGGGATCAAACCTTGGTTTAAAACCGATCGGGGCTAATTTTTTTTTTTGAATTTTTTTCCGTTCACAAATTTGTTTACATTCCCTTCCTTCCTATCTGTTACATTCGACCTCTTCTTCCTACACCTTCCTGGACAGTAACATAAACAAATCAAATCGGATAAAGGGTGGTCTGCCCTTAGGGGAGGAGCCAACTTTCTGAATGTCTTCCTAACATAAACAAATTCAGATAGGAAGCAAGGAACCCATTATTTCCTCCTCGATTTCTGTTGCATTTGACCCCATTTGACCCCTTCCCCTTCCCTCCTTCTTCAGGACCAGACGGCAGCTTGGACAGTAACATAATCAAATTCAAATGGGATGACGGGTGGTCTACCCTAGGGGGGGGAGGGGGGGCGGAGAGGAGGGAGACCTAGCATGTTGCTGTCTAGCTGGGAAAGAGGATAGAGGGCGTGGTCTACTTAGTGGGCGGAGCTTATTAGTTTATCCGTCTAACCGTCTCGTCCCTTTTTCTCCCTTCTATATCCCTTTGGAAGTGATTCACTCATTCATGCATTTAACCACCCCTACTGGATCTCCGACTTTGAGGACCTGATGGTTTTTTCCCAGTGATGGGTTTTTTGTCCAATAACAAAAATGATTATTTTGAATTTTTCTATGCTCGAGAGCTGCAACGAATGTTCGAGCTGCTAGATCAAACATTTTTTGAGGTATGTCTGACAACAACTGACTAGATTTCTGGGCGTTAGTTAAACTGTAATTATCTGATGACCAAGTTTTAAGGGGGACGCCCTAAATGTATTTAGCTGTAAGAAAACCTTAGCAGCTTATCCAGTTGCTAAGCTTATACGGTTTTTTTGGCCAAATCTCGATACAAGTGAGTTTTGGGAATGGGATGTTTCTAAATATTTCCAACTAATGAATTAAGAAAACTTGAGAAAATTATTTCGTGTGCTAAGATTCTGTTGATTTTCAATTTTCAGACAGTCCGCTGTCACCGATATTCAAAAAAAAGGGAACGATGAGTCAAGAGAAAGGACAAAGATATATGAGCAAAGCCGAGAGAAAACAGTAAGTTTGATGAAATTTTTGTATGAACTAACTTCTTTTGGAAAACAAATCTATTTTTCGAATGCAAATCATAGAGTTGTTTATTTCTGCTTGTTTACAGGTTGAACAAAGAAAAAGCTCAAAGACAACAACAGAGAGCTTCAAACATAATGTCAGAAGAGTTGGCTCTGACTCCAACTGGAATTGATTCAATCGATGATGACACTGCAATCTGTTCTTGAGAGCTTCAGATTGTTGCATGAGGAAACCGTTCACTCCGTCGACATAGCGGCGTATCGGGAAAAACTGAATTCTTTATTGTCGAGGAAGACTATCTCCTGACGGCGGCAGATATCGAAAATTGTGGGTTGCAAAAAAGTTCAGAAGGTGATCCGGTTCAAAAAACAGATTCTTGTTGTCAGACAGAAGAAGACTGCAACGACAAAGAAGATGTGCAATAAGTGACAGTGGAATCATAACTCGTATCGACATTCCTTGGAAAGCCCATCAACCCGCTCACGATTAAGAACTGTGAGTTTTCCGACTTTTTGTATAATCAGTTTCATGAAAAACATCGTTTTAGGCTTTCGGAGAAGTATGAGGATCCGGAATTCGTTCGGGATCATTCGATGATCGACAAGCTCCAAGACACGCTTCACAACATCAATCTGGCCGGCAAAACAAGATAGGGAAAATTCGAACGCTGAAGGAATTGATCAGAAAAGCGGACTACAGGAAGTTCCTCCTCCTTTCCATAAAATGCTGCTTCACTGATATTCACGTGGATCTGAGCGATATAATGATATAATTTCTCCCCAGCCAGGACCTTCCTCACCATTAAAGTTTTCCCGGCCTGGAAGGGCTCCACCATCAGGCTTTTCCCAGGCAGGATTTACTCCACCATCAGGCTTTTCCCAGCCAGAACCTGCTAAACCATCACGAGCACCCCAGTCAGAACCTGCTCCACTGTCAAAATCTTCTCAGCTAGGATCTACTCTATCACCACCACTTCTTGATCAAACTCTTCCAGTTCTATCTGCTCCTACTGCTCCTCCTTCTGCTTGGTGTTTTGAGATAAAATCATTTTTTTTTTAATTTACTAATTCGCTATGATGCCTGATGGCTTCTCTCTAACTAAAGCTTTCAAATGTGTCTGAGGCGCGCGGCGATTCTCTGTCTGCATGGGATCTGGCGTCCTTGTTGGTCTGTGGCTAGCGCTTTTCTTTTTGGAAATTTGACATCGCGGGTTCAACCCACGCTGTGGCCAAATATTTTTTTCTTTTTTTTTCGGGCACCTTAGCTTCTACCTTCTCCCTTTTCTAAGCGGAGGCACTCGGGACTTTTTTATCGTTTTGCAGATTACTTCTTGACACTGGATGAGAGCTAGTAGCATTCACACACCTTCCCTTGTCCGTGTCAGGTTCCTCGTGGGAGAATAGAAAGGAGACCAGAGATTAACATATGCACATTCAAATATAATGTAGGGTGGTTCTCTGCTCTTGGGGGGAGCCATGCCAACCCCTTTCTCTGTCTAGGTGTCTCTTCCCTCTTTCTCTCTCTCTCTCTATCCCCTCGGAGGTGGCTCATTCATTCATCTATCCACCCTTACTGGTTCTCCGGCTTTAAGGACCTTATGATTTTTTCCCAGTGATGGGTTTTTGTTCAATAACAAAAAAATGATTATACTGAATTTATAAAAAAAATTATTTTTCTGCTATTCTCTAACATTCGAAAAATTGAAAAAAATGATGGAGGTTAGTTCTTTTTCTCGCTTTGTCACTTGTTTTTAATGCATTTTACTTGCAGAACCAATATGAAAGCTCTGCAAATCTACACTCTCATCAGTAGTATTTGTCAACTTGTTGACAAGTACCTGAACGAGAAAGATGAGAAGATGAGCTCTGTGGGAACCTGTCCAACGCAAAGTTCGAGCCGAACGACCTGCAAAAATGGTACACAACAATCCTGGCACTTATCGCTTTGGGCGAGCATCTTGGATGAAATCTTAAAATTATGCTGGATCATTCACAGGTACGTAGTAAGTCTGAGGCTTCAACACAGACAAAAGTAGGGTGTCAGAATTCTTTTTTCGAATTTTTTATACCTCAAAACCGAGGAAAATCAGCAGTTTTCAAAACCTTTGTAACAAAATTCAGAACGATTTTTTGAAATGTCAAATGGAAAAATATAAACATCAAGTTTTTTCAATTGCAGCACCTCGCCAAATCCTAGAAAACACAAAAAAGGAACCAGCGAAGGTCCAGGCGGAGAAGGTGGAGAGCAATCAGGACCTGTAAATATGTATATATTTGTTAATATAGAATTCTGTTTTTCAAAATGTTTTTTTTAATAAATTTTTCCCTCGGAGCCTTAAAGATAAGAGCGCGACTAGAGAATAAACCAAAGCAAAGGTCGAGATTCCAACCCCTTGTCTGCAAATGCGCCGGAGGCGCGCATGCTGGCGCAGTGGATAGCGGGTTCCATCCTCATTAACTTAATTTTTTTCAATGTTTTTTCCTCCCTATCTATTTTATTTGACCCCTTCCCCTTCTCCTTTCTGGACAGTAATATAAACAAATCAAAGCGGATAAGGGGTGGTCCGGCCCTTAGGGGCGGAGCCAACTGTCTGAATGCCTCCCTAACATAAACAAATTCAGATAGGAAGCAGGAAGAGATCAGGAGGCGTCGTCTACCCTCGAACCCCTGGGCCCCCTACCCTTCTTTCAGTGACCAGAGACCAACAGTAACATAAACAAATTCAAATGAGATGAGTAATAGTGGTCTGCTCTTGGGCGCTGAGTCAGACTGTCTAACTGTCTGGGTCTCTTTTCCCTCTCTCTCCTGTCCATGTCGTTTGGAAGTCATTCTTTCATCCATTCCATCCACCCCTGGTCCTCCGGCTTTAAGGACCTAATGGTTTTTTTCTCAGTAATGGGTTTTTTGTCCAATAACAAAAATTATTATTCTGAATTTATTATTATTTTACTACTAATATTCTAAAAAGTCTTCTTAAAAGTGACAGTGAAGTGTGAGTTTCACCCCTTATCTGATCTAAATTTACACAAAAAACCTCAATTTCAGTCATGGGAATCTGGAGGATTTGACGTCAGAGGAAGAGATCAATGTGGGAGTAACGGAGAAAAGAGTGAGGATCCAAAAGAAGAAGAAGACCCACTCATCAAAACCGAAACGGAGGAGGAAATGACAGAGAAATGCATCAAGGAGAACATGGAGCAAGAGGAAGAGGAGGAATCGGAACAAATGGAGCCAGCTGTGATGGATGAGGAAGGAATTGAAGAAAATGGAGAACGTTGGAACTCAATAAGGATGAAATGGAAACTAAAAAAGAGTAAGTTAATTTTTTAATGGTATTTCGGAATCCAAAAAAAATCTATTTTGTTCAGAGATTAATGGCCTCTCCACCTCCTCCAATCGACCTTCAAGAAATCAGAGGACACTACGACAAGTGCTTGAAGGAGTTGATCGACCTTCTGACGAGACGAAAAAGTGCAACGGTTTTTGAAAGGAAGGATAGAAGAACTGACTGGAGAAGTGGCCAACGAATCTGTTCTCGCGAACTATTCGTCCCTTTTTGGTCCCACCTTCGAAGAACTCTCAAAGCTGGTCCCACCCAAACTCAAAAGGCAAGATGCGGAACACCAGTATGCTGTCGAAATCCAGCAGAACCTTCTTGAAATCGCCGAGTTGGCTATGATGAATTCGATTTTTGTGATCGAAGAGGAGAGGATGCCATATAAAGCTCAGTAATTTTTTTTTCGCTGCTCTTTAATCCTCAATAAATTCATTCATTGATCTTTACTAGTTTGTTGTTTCGCTTATTTCTGAAGTGCACCACTGAACACTCACTGATTTCTGGAAAATATTTTACCTAACCTGTGTTTAAAGACGGGCAATCACCAATGACTCAGCCCCCAAGAGCAGACCACCATTACTCACCCTCATTTGAATTTGTTTATGTTACTGTTGGTCTCTGGTCTCTTAAAGAAGGGTAGGGGGCACAGGGGTTCGAGGGTAACCACACCTCCTGATCTCTTCCTGCCTCCTATCTGAATTTGTTTATGTTAGGGAGACATTCAGACAGTCTGACTCAGCCCCCAAAAGCAGACCACCACCTTATCCTTTTCCCCAAGGAGCAGATGACAACACGGATATAAAAAAATCAAATCGGATAAGGGGTGGTAAGCCCTTAGGGGCGGAGCCAGGCGTGTCCCATGAATGTCTGAATGTCTCGCTAACATAAACAAATTCAAATGTGAGCCCCTGCGCGCAGTGGGCGGAGCTTATTAGTTTATCCGTCTAACTGTTTAGGTGTCTTTTCCCTCTCTCTCCTGTCCATGTCGTTTCTTGGGTAATAAAAACCTTTTATTAAAAAAAAGAAAACAGAAAAAAAGAAGGTTTCGGTTGTTCCCGGTGATTTTGCTTGATGAATTTTGATCAGGGCATCGTACCTTTTGTTCAGATCCGCGATCACTTTGTTGGCCTTTTGGATTCCAGCCAGCTGTGCAGTCACCTTTGTTCTGCTTGTAGTTCTGTTGCTTCTTGCGTTCCTTTGGCACTTCCTTGAAAAGATCTTGCCACAATTTCTCTTGAGCGTTGATTCTACCGATCTCCGTGCGTGCATCCACGGCAACGTTGGCCACTTTAGTGATTTCTTGATCTACTTCTCGTGTTGGCAGGTCCTTGAAATCTTCTATTGGATCCAAATCTTTGGATTTGTCGATTCGTTTTTGTAGTTGGAGTTTCAAACCGCTTGGGCACTTTTCTTGAAGTGAATCTGAAAAGAACCGAAATCTTCAGTTGAACCAACCTTGGAAGTCATGATTACCTTGATTGCACGTCAATAGTAGCCTTTTTTTTTTGAATGTTAGATATATTTTTAGAAGTTGAGAATAATCATTTTTGTTATTGGACAAAAAACCCATCACTGGGAAAAACCATTAGGTCCTTAAAGCCGCAGAACCATTAGGAGAATGGATAAATGAATGAATGTATTAATGACCGCCGGGGACATCAAAGGAGAGAGAGGGTGAAGAGACACCTAGACGACTAGACAGTCATAAAAGCTAATGGGATGGGCCTGACCTAGCCCCCAAGAGCAGACCGCCATCCATTTGAACTTTTTTTTTTATGTTACTATCCAGGTAGGTCTTTGGTCTCTGAAGAATGGAAGACGAAAAAGGTCAAATGAAAGGAGGGGAGAGTAGCAAAATGTGAACAAATTCATGGCCAAAATTGGATACAGGTATAAAATTCGAACTCGGTGGGGGATTGAACCAGCAATTGAAAATATCAAAGTAATCATTACAAATTCTGGAAGTACGAAGAACAAGTACCTTAAAGGCGCAGCCAGTCCTTGACTTGGGTGATGAGGAGACATGTATTGGGTTCAACTCCCATGGGGCTAATTCTTATTTATTTATTTTTTTAATATACAAATTTGTTTAGATTTTCCTTCCTTCTTGCATTTGACCCCTTACTGTATCTTTATTCCCAAGGAGCAAATGGCAACACTAATATAAACAAATCACGGGGTGGTCTGTCCTTTGGGGCGGAGCCAGGCGTGCCCCATGACTGTCTGACTGTCTCTATAACATAAACAAATTCAAATGTGAGCCCCTGCGCGCAGTGGGCGGAGCTTATTAGTTTATCCGTCTAACTGTCAAGCTGGCTCTTCCCTCTCTCTCTCCTGTCCATGTCTTTTGGAGGTCATTCATTCATTCACCCACCCTCTGGTCCTCCGGCTTTAAGGACCTAATGGTTTCTTCCCAGTAATGGGTTTTTTGTCCAATAACAAAAAATTGATTTTTTTTGAATTTATTCTCTTCTATCATATTCTAGATCTAAAGACTAACTTCTAGATCTAAAGACTAACTTTTCGCTTTCCGTAGTTATATAGTAAGCGAAGTAGTAGTTATAACTGTACTGGAAGCCAGAGGTCCCAATATAGGAAGAGCTCAAGGTTTGTGTTTTGACCGATGTATCATACAAATTACCAATTCATCAATATTTCAGCTCCGAGCAATCCAAATGTTCCGTCTCAAGTGGAGGTTATCGTTATCGATGATGACGATGGTACTGTGAACGGTGTACCAAGAAAAACTGCCAAAAGGCCAAGAAATGCTCTAGGAAGATTCTGTGCAAACCAAATATACTTCACAATTACTACCACACGCATTTGTCTTTAATCGCTCATTCAATTGTATGATAAGGTTGGAAGCAAAATCGCATTTTGAAAACCAGTAGAAGTTTTCTGATTCTACTGTTTATCAAGAATTATACTTGCTTTCACAATCCCTTTTGCCAACCATTTATTCTAAGTCATCTTCTTCTACTTTAACTCATATATCCACGTGTTCAACATGTTCCCTGCCCTATTCCAAACATACGGATCTTTCAATTTTCTACACCGTGCCTGGTTGTCAAGCTTTTCGGTTACACCATTTTCCACAGACCCCCAATTCAAATCTCAGACCAATTGACTTTTTATTTGTATTTTTCCAACCTTTGATCCCCTATGATTTTTTCACTTTCCCATCTTTTTGCAAATTCTGAATCGTGTAATTTACTTTCTTGTTATTTTTCTTACCCAAATTGGTGCATTTTTGCTTACAAACCCATCTCCGAAACACTTTTGAAGATCCCAAATTCTTCCTTGCCGTTGTGCTTTTGATACCTCCCACATTTTCTTTTCATTCTCTTCCCAAAGCCATTGCCATAATGTTGCATTTACTTTGTATTATTTCTTCACTATTCGTCTAATTTTTTGTAAGTCTCGACTGTCTCAGATTATGCCTTGTCGCGTTTATTTCAAATGTCCCCCAATTATTAAACTAGTTTTTATTCTTCTTGTACTATATATGAGTTGTTCTTTAGTCTCCGACCAATTTTTCCATGTCATGTCGAAAATTTTAATTTGAATTTCTTTCTTATTTTGAAAAAAGTGATGAATAAAAAAAGTGATGAATAATAACAATCGGAAAACGTTCACACAGTTGTCAAACGCCACGTAAATTAATTGAATGATATTGAAATATTCTCATTGTTCTCGTATTTAGATCAACCGCCAGTCCATGTAGCACTTGCAGCTTCATTCACCCAATCATCGACAGTAGAAGGTGAGCACACGGAAGACGAGGAAGTTAATGAAGATCCTCAACGATCTGAAGAGTTGTAAACCCAACGTCATCAAGAAAATCTATGAGAACACAAAGGAACAAGCTGATCGTGATGCTACTTCAGTTTCTACCAACACAAATGCTCCTGCTCTGAAGAGTAACTCCATCAAATGTGAATGAGGAGGAAGGTAGGGGCGTGGTCTACCCCCGAACCCCTGCGCGTAGTGGGCGGAGTTTATTAGTTTATCCGTCTAACTGTCTAGGTGTCTCTTGCCTCTCCCTTCTTTCCATATCGTTTGGAGGTCATTTATTCATTTATCCACCCATACTGGTCTTCCGGCTTTAAGGACCTAATGGTTTTTTCCCAGTGATGGGTTTTTTGTTCAATAACAAAAAATTGATTTTTTTGAATTTCTTCTCTTCTATCATATTCTAGCTCTTCAATATTTGAGCTCCGAGCAATCCAAATGTTCCGTCTCAAGTGGAGGTTATCGTTATCGATGATGACGATGATACTGTGAACGGAGTACCAAGAAAAACTGGCCAAGATATGCTCTAGGAAGATTCTGTGCAAACCAAAATGATCCACCAGCAAGAATCGGAGAAACGTTCACACAGTTGTCTAACGCCACTCAAAGAAAAAGTGCCAGACTGCAAGGTAAATTAATTGAATGTTTTTGAAATATTCTCATTTTTCTTGTATTTAGGTCAACCGCCAGTCCGTGTAGCACTTGCAGCTTCATTCACCCAATCATCGACAGCAGAAGGTGAGCACACGGAAGACGAGGA
>GL380079.1:22584-48504 GCA_000143925.2 Caenorhabditis brenneri
GGTCATTCATTCATTCATTTATTCACCCTCTGGTTCTCTGACTATAAGGACCTAGTGGTTTTTTCCCAGCGATGGGTTTTTTTGTCCAATAACAAAAAATTATTATTCTGAATTTATAAAAACTTATGTTTCTGTTATTCTCTAATATTCGAAAAAAATTTTTAAAAAACTGATGGAGGTTAGTTTTTTTTCGCCTTTTTTGTCTATCTTACATGTTATTTTTCTGCGTTTTCTGCTACTTAAACTAAAACTTTTTCGAGAAATTTGGCTATTTTTCGAGTTTTTTCGATTTTTATGGATCCAAGATGAGATTTATCTTTTTCAGCACCAGCAATCGACACCGATCCAAACTCGCAAGCCAACAACAACATCACAAATTGATGCACTGCTTGAAAAAAAGGATTTGTCCTTATCTTCTTCAATCAATTCTGGTTATTCAACACCAACAGTAGCCGTCGGTGTCCAACCAACACCTTCTTCAACACAAATCGGAAGGAACGGGAAAAAGGTAGCGGAATTGAAATTTTGAAGAAATTCTAGCTATAACTTAATGACAATTTCAGATCCCTTTGATGTCTCCGGACAATTTTATGAGGGCGATTGGGCTCTTTCGACCAGTTCCATCAAATGCTTCATCAGCTGGGCTCAGGGTTCCTACAGAACCAAACGGACAATACACTTCTTCGGCTGCTGGATATGGGGAAGTAAGAACGGTAGTAGAAGAACCACAGAGGCCGTCTTCTCTTCAAGCACCAGGAAAACTTCATTCTCCACGAGCTATCAGGTAAAAAACAGCAAAACGTGGAAAAAAATTGCAACAGTTTTCAGGCACTACTTGGCTCTCCCGTCTTAGATGAAGATGAGCAGAAAGCTACGGTTAATCGAAATGAAGCTGCAGAGATGTCTAACAGTGGATATACAAATACTGTTAGTTTTTAATTTTTGTAAAACAGAATTCAAAAACATCCTAATTTTTGTGATTTGCTTGTATTGTTCCATCTTGTCCGTTTCCATAAACGAATGTTTTTGTGATTGTACGTGGTGATCTAGTTTGATTCATGAACATACAATTTGAAATCAAGAAATACTCGGTGACAATTCATGTTAGTTTTGTCAAGTTGAAGTTCTTTTGGACTTTTGTCATCGCCAAGTTTCAAAAACATAGATAATAGCATACTTGTGACGGGCTGGCCCGGCCCGCTCGGCCCGGAAAATTTCCATGAATTTTGAAAAATTGTGTTCTAATTATCTTATTATGTTCGAAAAAAGCCTAGACGGGTTCAAAATCGCTGTCTGAGTATTGACGATTGCAAGCCAAAATCAACTGGTTTTCACTTTGAGGTGTCATAAGTCGGCTGAAAGTTGCCAGCGGATCCTAAAATTTTTTGTGGTATCTATCTGGGTCAATATGAACCTCTGGTTAAAATTTCAGCCATTTCTGGGGGGGGGGGGCGGTATTCCGAGGTCCGGCTTCAGAAGGTTATATTGGAATATTCCGAGGAGATACAATGAAATCTACCTGTTATCTCAAGAACAGGCGATTTGCCGTTCAATTTCACCAGAAAACGGTTCATGTTCAATCACGCCTGTACTATTTTTTTGGGAAATTCATTGTTTTAATTTTTTCAAGAACTCAATATCCCAATGTTTGTATTTCAGATCCCACCAGATACCAGAAGGATCTTCGAAGAAGCCAAAAAGCAGGCAAAGGAGCGATGAAAGATGTCCCCAAAAGAACTCGCGGGAGTCTACCGCGATGTGAAGCGCCAGTCTTTGAAATGGACGGACACAATCAGAAGAAGTACTGCAAAGCCGTCTCTCCTCTATCTATATGCTTCCTCAGCTCTAAGACCAATTTCTGAGACACGGACCTCTTCCTGTTCTACGTCATCGCCCACAATGATGATACTGGCTGCCACTATGCGGGATACTTTAGCAAGGAGAAAAACGAGCAGTCCACCAACAACGTAAACTGCAATAATAATTTTGTATAAATATGTATATTTGTTAAATACGATCTCTGTTTTTTTTTTCAAAATGTTTCTTAAATAAATATCTTCTCGTAAGACAAGTGTACTACTAGAGAATAAAACGATCAAGGGTCGAGATTTCAACCCCTTGTCTGCAAATACGCCTGAGGCGCGCACGCTGGCGCAGTGGATAGCTGGTCCAATTCCCTTTTTAATTTTTTCACGGTTTCTTTCCTCATCATCTGTTCCATTTGACCCTTTTCTCTACCTCCTTTCTGGTCAGTAACATGAACAAATTCAAATACAATGGGCGGAGCCATTTTGTTTATATTTTCCCTCCTTGTTGCATTTGACCCCTTACTACATCCTTTTTCCCAAGGGGAAGACGTAATATAAACACATCACATTGGGTATGGGGTGGTCTGCTCTAGGGGCGGAGCCAACTATCTGAATGCCTTCCTAACCCTGCGCGCAGTGGGCGGAGCTTATTAGTTTATCCGTCTAACTGTCTAGCTGGCTCTTCCCTCTCTCTCCTGTCCATATCGTTTGGAGGTCATTCATTCATTCATTTATCCACCCTCTGGTTCTCCGGCTATAAGGACCTAATGGTTTTTTCCCAGTTATGGGTTTTTTTGTCCAATAACAAAAAATATTATTCTGAATTTCTTCTCTTCTATCATATTCTGGTTCTAAAGACTAACTTCCAGGTAAGAGAGAGTTGTCCGGAAGAACGGCAAGCTGCCTGTTCTCTTGCCGAGAGGTGAGCAGCTTGCCGTCGTTATATAGAAAGCGGAGGGCAAATTCCTATCTCAATAACAGCCAACTTGCCATGCAAGTTTACCATAAACGCTTCATGTTGGCTCCGCGACATTTCGAAACTAGAAGTTTCGCAACTGTGACGTTTCGCAACCGATAAAAGCGTTAAATTCGATCATACATACATTTTTAGCTACTCTTTTCCAGTTGCAAAATGTCATAGTTGCGAAACGTCACAGTTGCGATTGTTTTAAAATTCGAGAACCCAATTTTCCATTGTGTGTATTTCAGATCCCACCGGACGAGGAAGACAATCGTATGGGAGTCCGAAAGCCACTGCAAATCAAGGAGTGACTCGGCGAATTCAAATGTGGTGGATGTGAAGACTGTAGACTCTCGGAAGAGTATGAGAGCATGCCACTCATCATTGATGCTCCTAACTTCCAGGTAAGAGAGAGTTGTGAAGAACGGCAAGTTGCCCGTTCTGATGCCGAGAAATGAGCAGAGGGGTCCCTTGGGGATGATTGAGGGGGTCCATTGGGGGGCATTTCTGTCCTTTTCTTTTTTTCCTTTTCCTTTTTGAAAATTTACTTTGGAATATACTGGTTTTGCAGATGAACTCGGGAAAGGCAGCTATGGAAAGACCGATGCTGTCCTATAAGGACTTGAATGTGGAGGCTTGAGAGGAAGCCCAGAGAATCGTCTAAAGCTCAAGGAAATTTATGAAGAGATTCAACGTCTCCATCCCTACTACAAATCAGTCACGGACACTCGGGTATGGCAAAACTCGACAACCTGAGCATCCATGATTGCTTCGTAAAGGAGGACATTGAAGGATCCAAGACCAACTATCTCCAATATTAGCTCTCGATTTCTCCCAGCTTATATATTATTTATGTTACCCCTAACACACCAAAACGTTTTAAATGTAATCCCGGTTTTTTTGAGAGTAATTATCTAAATGACAAGACAATAAAGCAGTGAAGCAGTAAAAATAAAAATTTGTTAATCACACTGAAAGTTCTTTAATTGAGACTCCAAGTCAATTTTTTGGGAAGCTTGAAATTCCAAACAAATTGATACTTCAGATCACCTCAGAAGCTTACGCCTCAGAAGGGAAGGGGATTAATTAAGGGGATCTCTTATGTGTAAGAAAGTTTGAATGGGTTCAACCACCACTTGGGTCAAAACCCAAACTTCTTTTGAATTTGTTTATGCTTTCCTTCCCATCTGTTACATTTGACCCCTTCCTCCCCCTTCAATGCAAAAACCAGAGATCAGCCTGGACAGTAACATAAACAAATTCAAATATAATGAGAAGTGGTGGTCTACCCTAGTGGGCGGAGCCAATTTGTTTAGATTTTCCCTCCTTGTTGCATTTGACCTTCTGTATCCTTTTTTCCAAAGAGCAGATGGCTACAGTAATATAAACAAATCAAGAGGTGCTCTACCCTTAGGTGCGGAGCCCGGCCTGTCTCCATAACATAAACAAAATCAAATGTGAGCGAGTAGGAAGGTGGGCGGAGCATATTAGTTTATCCGTCTAACTGTCTAGATGTCTCTTCCCTTTCTCTCCCTTCTTTTCCTCTATTCATTCATTTATCTACTTCCTATGGTTCTCCGGTTTTAAGGACCTCCAATAATGATTATTTCTAATTTCTTCTCCATCACTCTATTCTTCAAATCTGGCACTTTCCCAAGTGAGTTTATAATTTGAAATTTCTTATCAATAGAGCGCATTTTCAGAAGAAGAGGCCGGAGGCAACTATGAAAGGCGGCCAGCACAGAAAATTGACATCGGCCCCAAGAAAAATGGAAATGTTGCCCGAATGGCTTTTTGCTCAGCCAGATACTCCGTCTGTCGTTCCGCATACTGTGCCAGCTGGTGAGCCTGGAAATCTCATGGAGGCGCTCACAAATGAGATTGATGAGTTGTCTTCGGCTGTCTCGGAAAAGATCTGGCGGACATGGAGGTCTTCAGAATTTTACAGTCTCTCGTCAGCACATGTTCGCCTTATATTCGTTGCAATTATGAATGTATTTTATCTGAGTTTTTTTTCATGAATACAATAAAAATATATACTATCCTTCTTTTCTGGTTTGATCGCATTGTAACAATGACAAAGGAATATAATTCTCCTATGAAAAAAAATTCGCACGCTTCGTCGAGGCCTCTATCGAGTCATATGCAACAATCTGTCTTCCGTCTTTTATCTCTCGCCTATTCTACCTTCTCAAACCCTCTATTCGCTTTCCTTTCATTCGTATCAACTGGTTCTCTGGACGAGGACCTCCACCAAAAATATTTTTGATTATTTCTGAGTTTTTCTTATATTCTAGTATACTCGTCACTACATGTTTTAGAATATTGGTAAGTCGCAGGCAGTGCAGTACCTAGCTCCGCCTCTGTTCTCAATAGAGCAAATTTACTTTTCTTCGGATTTTTGAATAATTCTGCTGGTACAGAATCCCCCACTCATCCAACCCAGCCATCGGCCGATATCGTCGTCGCCGGCAACAAGGCGGACTTGAGCGCCGTGCAATTGCGTCCACTGGAATGGCCAAACTTCGTCAAGCTGCACCTCCCATAAGAAATCTACCTGAGTTGTATTTCTTCGAGTTAATAAACATGTTTTAGATTTTTTTCGTTCTATTCAATTGTATGCAATAAAATGTCGGACCGACAAATTCCAGCACCATAACACTTTTCTTTCCGGACGTCTTTCTGTACAACGACGAATCTCATTCTCCTCTGGAAAAAAGTCCACACGAAAAAAGGGTCAAAATCACTTCTAAACCCTCAAAACCTACTCTAGAAAAAAGCAAAAAAGATAAGCCCAATGCGGGGCTCGAACCCGCGACAACCAGATTAAGAGTCTGGTGCTCTACCGACTGAGCTAACCGGGCGGCGACGGCCAATGGGTGAGAGGGCAGTCAAGAAGGCGGCATTTCTCAGCAGGTGTGTTGACTGAATGGGGGTTACCTGTCACCACAGTCAAGAATGGTGATACCTGCCCGTCTCAAATCGTCATGCGCCTTTAAGGTCAACGGATCGTTACCTCCGTCTGTCTGCCGTCTCGTTCCTCTCTTTTCTATCCTGCCGTCCACATTCTTCTTACTTCATTCAACCTCTCATGGTTCTCCGATTGAGGACCTAACTGCGAAAACGTATTATTGATTATTCTGAATTTTGCTTTGCTCAAGGAAAAGTATCCTCTATTCAAACTTTTATTCAAAAAAAAAAACGATTCTCATCCAAAAAATGGTACAAACTCGAAATCCAGGGATGGTTCCGATGTATGAAAGACTGTGTGAGTTTCTCTGCGTCTCTCCCTCAACTGTACTGTTTTTTAAATTACAGGTCGGACTTCTTCGAGACCGTTGGATTCGAAAAATAAGTAGGAAAAATGGAAAAAGAAGAGAGATACAAATATTATTTTATGAATAAATAATTTTGAATATATTGATTTATTTTCACTCAATTTCACATGAAAATTTTTTTTGGTTTGCAGGAGGTTTTTGGGTCCCACCACGACAACTGAAAACCTATCGTATTTCGGAAATTTCTGATATGCTTGCGTTGAAAATGGTCCCATTAAAATCAGCAAAATTAGGCGGTTCGAATGGGTATAACCATGAACGGGCTTTGAGAATTTTTTTGATTTTTGGGATTTTCGTGTGATATTGCTCAGTGGACATCCGGACAAGATGGTCTTTCACCCCCTTTGCCACCCCCATTTGCCCCATCTAATTTTGCTGAGAGGCTAATAATCCGGCGCGAACTCCTTCTCTTCACTACACTATTTGCACTCTTCTCCCAGCCCCCCAAAAAATCTTTCTGTGTTGTATCACTTGTCCCTATCACTGTCATATTGTGTATTTTAGTGATTGCTACCTGTGCCCCCGGTGGGAGAGAAAAGCCTCTCGAGAAACATAGAACAATTCTTTCGTCTTCTTCATACTAGTACCCCCGCTCAAACTCAAAATTCCAACCTAGAATCCCGAGACAGCAGAATCCACGTGCGAAGGGCACTACATCGATCGGAGGCAACATGAATATTTTAGGGAGCATGTTTTCGATGGTCAAACCGAGATTGGATGATCTCGGGACTGACCGTCTTAACTATTATTACTCGACACTCATTATTATGGGCATGTCGTTGACGATTACGGCAAGACAGTATGTCGGATCGCCGCTGCAGTGTTGGGTTCCGGCACAGGTGAGGTTTTGGGGATACATATAGCTAAATTGTTGTTAGGTTAGCTTCGGATTTGGTTCTTAGGCTTGTTTTAGGATTAGCTTAGATTAAGATTGGCCATAAATTCTCAGACATTTGTGACCATTCCGTAGCTACCTCATGCATAGCTGAAGCTTAACCGAGAGAGGCTGAAGCCTAACCGAGAGATCTCATTCATAGCTGAAGCCTAACCGAGAGAGGCTACCTGAACCTTAGATCAGGCGCAGGCTTCAACCTATGGAAATTGGCCTTTAGAAAATTGAGTTTGCTCGGCAAATAGAGTCATACTATCACGGATCGATAGAGCATTGTCCAAAACCCCTACAAAAAAATTTTGGGTGCCCTAGCTCCACCCACTTCCGAGATATAGGGGCTCAAAAATTAGGCTTAGCATAGGCCTAGCGTAGGTCAACTTAGGCTTAAGCTTTGCCTAGGTTTAGCCTAAACTAAACATCGCTTCAGGCCTAAGTGTAGGCCTAAGTATTTTTTTCTCGGTGATGGAAATACTGTCTTTTTTAAAAATCCGTTAACGTAAAAATAAGGAATAGATCAAAAAGCGATTTATCGATATATATGGAAAGTTCCAAACTTATGACGTCGATTTCAATTGATAGATTAAAAAATTCTGCATCGATTGGTATAAATATCATGGAGGGTTGTAACAGAGCACACTTGAACCAAACTTTTCCTAAATTTCAGTTCACCAAAGCGTGGGAACAGTATGCAGAAGACTACTGTTTTGTGTACAATACGTATTGGGTCAAACCCAACGAAAAGGTGCCTGCAACCGTTGAGGAGCGTGTCTCCCAACAACTCATTTACTATCAATGGGCACCTTTTATTATGGCTATCGAAGCCGCTTTCTTCTATCTCCCGGTGATTTTTTGGAGTATGCTATCGACAAAATCTGGAATCAATATTATAAAACTGGTTGAGACGGCGCAGAAGGCCGAAGGGGCGGAGTCGGAGGATCGGAAGAAACAAATCGATATTATCTGTCGACACATTTCGAATAATTTGAGAAAGAGGCGAAATGAGGAAGAGACGACGAAAATGGCAAAGATTCAGAGGATATTCGGGATGCAGCATGGGAAGTTTATCACTAAGTGAGTTTTTTTTTCGGCTTTTATAGACTAAAACTACGAATTTTCAGTGTCTACCTGGTCACTAAAATCATCTACATGACCAATTCGTTCCTGCAATTCTACTCCACCAACAAGTTCCTCGGACAGAACGATCCGTACTGGGGAATGCGTATTCTGGATGACATCCTTCATGGAACCGATTGGGAACACTCCGGAAACTTCCCACGTATTGCGATGTGTGATTTTCAGGTAATCGTGCTCTATTGAATGTTTTTTGGGGGAATTCTGAAAAAGGAGCTTGTAGATCAAAAAACTCTGTATCGATTGGTATGAGATTGTCAGAGAAAATGTAGATCAAAATTCAAAAAACTTCAATCTTTGCTTTTTTGAGTAATATTTTTTGTATCACACCTGAATGATATTTATACCAATAAATAGATCAAAAAATTCTCAATCGATTGATGAAAACATCATACAGAGTTGTTCCAGAAAATTCAGACGATTTTTTTATTGAAAAAAAATTTTGGTACAGGATTTTCGATTTTTGTCCGAAATTTTTTTTGTTGCAACCTTTTATGAAATTAATATCAATCGATAGAGAATTTTTTTATCTACAATTTAATTTTTCAAAATTTTCATAATTTGTGAAAACAAGCTCCCCGAGCCCTTATAAAAAATGATGCAAATGACCCAGAACACCTCTACAAATACTCCCTCCTCTGTACACGTCAGAGCAAAATAGAGCAAAAAAAAACTATTATTTGCCCATCTCCTACTTTTTCATTCGGACATTCTTTGACTTTTTGATTAAAAAAATTGGCAAAGTACAACTTTCTGTGATTCAAACATACTTTTATAGGTCAGAGTACTCGGAAACCTTCAACGACATTCGATTCAATGTGTACTGTCGTTGAATATGTTCAACGAGAAGATCTTCTTGTTCTTGTATTTATGGTGAGTTGAAGGAGAAATTTTTCTATCAATTGGTAGAAATATTGCATGAGGTTGTTACAGAAAATAGGACAAAATCCCTCTGTTTTTTTTCGGATTTGGCTGAAAATTTCTTAAAACACCCTAACATGAAATATCTCCTATTTGAATCCCAAAATTCTAAAAATGAACTCATCCAAAGTCCGAGAAAGCCACTTTTCCTTTTTTTTTTGCAAATGTCAGAAAATTCAATTCTGTTCCAGTTTTTAGTCTATATTTTTCAGGTTCCTCCTAGTCTTCTTTGTCACCTTATTCGACTCAATCTTCCTGATCTACAACATGTTCAGCAGTCACAAGATTGTCGAGTTCTTGCAGCAGTGAGTTTTTGTTAGTGTGGACATCCGGACATTCTAGTTGCAAGCTGCTGCTACTGTCACAAAGCGGTTCTGCTACCTGTCACCGTTACGTCAGATAATTAATTTTCAAAATTTAGATTCCTCGACAACCAAGAACAGGACGAGAATGAGGATACAAAAAAATCAGACGACGAGAAGAAAAAAGTGTATCGAAAAGAGCAACATGCTATTTTGCTCTCCGAGTTTTGTCTACATAAGTTCACACCGGATATTATTATTGTAAGCGGAGAAACTTATAATTTTGAACAGTTCTGACTGAAAAACGCTGCGCCTTTGAGGCAGTTTTGTTTTTGTCATGTTTACGCCTTTAGTCGGTAGCGATTTTGGTGATATATCAGACCGACCACGGCTTCGAACCCACCAGAGGCACCTAATTTTATGATTTCAGGAAAAATTTGAGTTCCCCTCACTTTTAAGACATCCATTTCCCGATTTTTTCAGTTATTAAAAATGATCAACAATCATACCGGAGACATCGTTTGTACTGAAATTGTTGGGAGGATGTGGAATGAGTTTTTGTAAGCGTCGTAAAATACAACGCCAAGTCCGCAAACACTCTCTGAAAATTTCAGAAAACGTGACGCAAAACTGGTCCTTCAGCGATTCGTCGACAATGATCACAATATGGAAACAAAGTCGTCAAGTCTCAAATCGGTGCAGTTATTCGAAGAGCAACGGAGCTTCATCTAATCATTTTCTATCATTTATGGGTTAACAATTTTTTTGGATTTCAGTTTTTTTTTGTGTAAGCAGAATTTTTGTTGTTATATTTTGGAAATTTTAGCGGAATGAATTTTTTTTTTGAAACAATTTTTTTTTCTGCTTCTGATGGTACCATTTTCGAAAAAATTCGATCAAAGCTAGCCGGAATACGGTAGGTCTTGAGTTTTCGTGGTGAGACTCAAAAATCCCAAAAATCGAAAAAACTTCAAAACCTGTACATAATTATACCCGTTCGAACTGTCTAAATTCACTGATTCCAATGGTACCATTTTCAATGCAATTCGATAGAAACTAGCCGAGGTACGGTAGGTTTTCCGTTTTCGTGGTAGGACCCGAAAATCCCAAAAATCGAAAGTTTTCAAAACCTGTTCATGGTTATACTCACTTGAACCGCCAACTTTTGCTGATTTTAATGGTATAAGTTTGGCCAAAAATCGATAGAAACTAACCAAGATACGATAGGTTTTCAGTTTTCGTGGTGGGACCCAAAAAAATTTTTTCCGGTTTTTTCGAGATAAAAAACTTTTTGGTTTTTTTTCGCACAACCCTGGAAGTCCTGAAAATCTGAAAATCCCTTGTCCGGTGCCTAATAAGTAACAGCTTCTGTAAAATGTTCAAAAAAATAAATCAATTTATAAAAAATAAATTTATTTCCAACAAAACAAAAACGTAATCAACAAGAATCGGAATCACTATTCAAAAAAAAGTTATCTATTCTACCAGAGATCGTCCTCCATCTTCCTCTCCACCCTTTCTACTTCTCCTTCTGTCCAGGCACCGGTTTCGCGTGCCGTCCCGGATTCTGCTGACTCTTCTCCCAATCGACGACGTGTCCGTCGGCGAATTTCACAATTTTCGGGAATTTCGCTCGCTCCTCCTCGGTGTACTCATCGCTTCGCTTCACCACTTCTTGCACTTGTCTCAGTTGATTTCCAATGTTTTTTCGGACGAAATCCGGCATTTCAGAGTCTGGGAATAGGTGAAGACGTTGGATAAGGCGACGACGGAGCAGGTTGTTTCCCAGGGACTGGAAAAAATTAAACATTGGTTGATTTAGGTGCGAAATTGACTCTACTTTAGGGTTAAAAATTGGTAGATACTCAGGTGCTATGGGGAGTGATCAATTGCTATTGTCTCATGTGCAATTGTAGTTCTTTTGCAATGGATCAAGTGCTATTTCGCCTATTTTTTTCGCCGTGGTACTATGATAATTATTCAATAGCACGTGAGCCAATAGTCATAGCACAAGAGCCAAATTTTGGAAACTTGGCACATAACACAAGATCACACCATAGCACTTGAGTATTTGGCTCAAAAATATGCGTTTCCATTAGATTTTCTTAGATTTCTTCGTTCAAAACCATCAAAAACAAAAAATTGGCTCCGCGACATTTCGAAACCGTTGGAAATTAGACTTGAAATTTTCAAACTTTTTGGCTCGGTTGTATTCGATTTTCTGGAAAATCAGAACAAAATAAAATTTCAATTTTTTTTTGAAAAACATTTTTTCGAAAATATTTTTCGACCAAATTTTTTTTTTCGAAAAAAATTTAAAGATTATTCTGTTCAAACACATTATAGCACTTGAGTATTTGCCTAGGTTTCTCTGTCTAAAATCATCAAAATCCTGCCAAAAATTACCCTGTAAACCGACAAGAACGCAATTCGACACGGATCATATTCATGAATCTGCCACGCCGGAATGTCGGCTTTACTCTTCGGATACTCCATATTGAACTTGTAGATTGTGTGTTTCCAGTCGAACGCGTGCATTGCAATGTCCTTACAGTTCGTCACTACCACATGATCACCACAATCGGTTTCCGGGTGATAGATTGGCTTGTGTTTGCCGGCCAAGTAGCGGGCAACCTTCTCGCCGAGGAGTTCAGCGTCCTGGAAATATTAGTTGTGAATTAGATAAATTCTGATCATTTTTTGTGTTTTTTCGATCATTTCGAGCTCGGGGGGTTGGCTGAAGTAGTAGGTTACTGTCAGTCATGAACAATCTAGCCCGCGCGCCTCCGGCGCTCTTGCAGCTCTAATTTCTAGGTTTTTGCTGAATTTAAGAGTAATTAAGGTGCTGTTTCTAGGTGAATCTCAAGAGTATTTTACGCGCGCTTCCGGTGCATTTTCATTTATAATTTCTCTGTTTTCGCTGAATTCTGGAATGGTTAGGGTCAGGGTTGTGCGGAAAATTTTCGAAAAAAAGAAATTTTTCGGTAAAAATCCGAAAAAACATTTTGAAAAAAAACGGTTTTCAGTTGTATATTTGTATGTTTTTTACCGTCTTGTTATACATTTTTCCTGTAAAAAACCAAAAATTTCAAAAAAAAAATGAAAAATCCTTTTTTTTTCGCTTTGAAAAATTCGAAAAAAAAAAGTTTTCTTCGATTTTTTCGGAATTTTTTTTGCACAGCCCTACACAGTCTATTTTCAGTAAAATTTGAGCGCTTTCTGTGATTTTTAGTTTTAAAATGCTCAATTCAGCTTCTTTTACATTAAAGGCGCATGAACCAAATCCAAAGAACCCCCAGGAATTTTCTAATGATTCTCGAGATTTTCCTATGAAAAAAGTCCAAAATTAACGAATTTTATGTCTATTTAGTGCTGTTTTCGGTCCCTTTCCCCTATTTTTGATATTAAAAAATATTTGCTAGAGTTCAATGTTTCCTTAATTCCATAACAACAACTTGTTTACAAAACGTTTTGATGAACCATTCTCCTAACCTGTTGATTGGCATCAATCACGTGCCATTGTCTCGAAAATTGTAGCCATTGGTTGACGCGGTCGAAGCGGGACACCACCCGACGGAACGACATTTCTGTTCCGAAAATTCGAAAAATTATTTAAAATCTTCAAAAAATTACAATAAAAAATCGATAAAACCGGTTGAAAAACCTCATAAAGGGCCCTAAAATAAGAAAAAATCTTGATTTATACTCGAAGTCATAGAGAAAAAATATAGAGATAGAGAGATGGGAAATCGCGCTCTAATGACAATTTTTCGTAAATTTATCAATGGAGCGCGAATTCGTCGTACAAGAGGGCAGTTCATAGAACAGAGCTAAAAATGAGGATTTTCCAGGGGAAAACCCCAAAAAATCCTTCAAAAAATCGAAAAAACATTTGAGTGATATGACGATCACAATAATCAGAAAAATTTACAATTTTGAACAGGGCAAAAAGCGAAAAAAAAAACGAAAATCTAATCAGAAAATACTAACCAAAAGTATAGGGGAAAAAACGGGTGACTGACTGGCTGAAAAGGAATTGTACACGTGTGAGCAATAAAAATGATGAGGGAGGAGGAATAAAATAAAGATCACCAAACGATTTTATTTTTAAACTCGGGCAGCACCGAAAACCGTTTGACACTCTCGTAGGCGAGCATCACCAGCGAGGAGTAGAGAGCGTTGTTCACCATTCGGGGGGCGAGACCCTGCAAGACGGGGGATTTTGAAGGTGATTTTGGGAGTTTCAGGGAGTTTAATAGGGCCAAAAATAGAAAATTTAGGCCTAAAATCAAAATTTTTGCAGTTAAAATCAGGTTTTGGGGTGTTTTATAGGGTTTTGAGAGGATTTTTTGGCTCAGAATGGGGAATTGGATCCTGGAAGCTTAAAAAAAAGAAAGTGAAAAATTAGACTACAAACCTTCCAATTTGCGTTGTGAAGACTAAAAATAGAAAAGAAAGAATGTAAACAACTATTTTTGTGGAAATTTCTAGTTTCTCTCAATGCAAAAAGCAATTTTTTCAAACTAAAAAACCTAAAAACCCAGTTTTTTACCTTTGTAAACACTTGTGACTTTTCGTACTTCCACAATCTGACGATTGTTTCCCGGTACGTCGTTCGGTGGACCTGGAAAAAATTACTACACTTTTCGCCGCGAGACCCTTAAAAAACCTGTAACCGAATTCTCAACATCTCCAACGGATTCGTGACCATCGCACTCGCCACTCCACCAATCGATCCACTGACCGCCTGATCCAGGAATAGATTCCGATCATCTACTTCTGACGGAGAGGTCGGCTTCACACCGTACTCCAATTCGGTCACTTTTTCTCGAATCAATCGGAATACCGCCAGTGAGTTGTAGTACGTCGACCAGAATACCATCGTCGACGGAATGTACAACATGATGGCAGAAAGGAAGCCTCTGAAATGGTTTTTTTTGGGGTTAGGACTAGAAATGGAGGGGTTTGGGCAGAAAAAAAGGAGATTTTTAGACGAAAACGGGGCGATTTTGAGCCGAAAATTGCCAATTTCTTCTCAAAAAACCGCCTAACTCTCATTCCTTACCTATAAAATCCCGAAATTCCATCAACTTTATATACCGCCCGGATCACTCGCAGTCCCAACGTCCTCTTCCCCTCCAATCCATCCCTTCGAATCGCATCCGCCACTGGTATATTCTTTTTTCCACCTAAAATCAGTATAATAAGGAGGAATTTAAAGGCGCAGCGTGATTTTTAGGTACCTCCAAACGCCTCAGGATTATTATGAACCATCATATGCTGGGCGACAATGTCAGTGGGCACGAAAATCAATTGAGCACACGGCGAGGCGATTCCACCGGCCAGGGCGGAGACGACCGAGTGATTTGTGATATGAAGATGAGTTTGGAGGAGGTCCCGGACACGTTCATAAGCAGATGAGTAGAGAAATGAGGCGGATAGTTGGGGTAGGGTCATCCAGAAACCCTGAAAAGAATAGGGTAATTGGAGGGAGAAAAAACAGTGATTTTTTGGTATTTTTTGAGTCCAAAATGTGAAAAATGACCTAAAATAGCTGAAAATTATCAAAAACTGGATTTTTTGGGTTTTTTTTTTTGAGTTAAAAACGTTACCGAAAAATGTCAGAAAAGTATTTTTTTTTTTAGGTATTTCTTGAGTTCAAAAGGGTAAAAACAAGTTTAGCGAAAAGAAGGGTCGAAAATTATAAAAATGACTAGAAATGTTGAAAAACGGCTAGAAATAGTCTGAAAAAGCCTAAAATTTGTAAAAAATGACATAGAAAATGCTGAAAAAAAATTTCTGAAAAATCGAATTTTTAAAGATTTTTTTCTCTGAGTTTTCAAAATCTGGATCAATTTTCCTCACTTTTTCACCTTAAACTCACTTTATACAACGCTCCAATACCCTCCTGCCGAATGATCTTAACAAAAGCGTCCCTCATTCCATTATACTCATTATTCTGCCGCTGCAGCTGCAGCCGACTCTTCACCACCGACATCGGATACAGCATACACCGGATCGTCCACGAACTACACAAGGCCATCGGATAGAATTTGTACAGGTTTAGGTGCTCCCACTGGATTACTAGAAGCTTATCTTTTTGAATTTGGGAGAGCGGCGAGACTTTTGAGCTGAGCGGCGACGTGGCGATCGACCGCGCCTCGATGGCGGTGTCCATTTCGGAGGAGACCATCTGTAACATCTTATCGGCGATTTCAAATGGATTTTAGTGTGAAAAATTGAATTTTATGGCGTGGAAAACCTATTTGTAAAAAATTAAAAACCAGATATTTTTGGCTGGGCTTTTTTTTGCTGTTTTTTATTGATTTTTCCGCTATTTTTCGCAATTTTTAAGCTTTTTAAAACAAAAACTATACCTTTCTAATGAATATAGACCTCCTTTCGATATATTTTAATATACTTATTACTGAGAAAACCCGGAACTTGTTAACACAGCTGAAACACGATCATCGGCAAGCTTTTTGAGGGATTTTTGACACGAGTTTCTGTAAATTTGATCAATATGAAATAAAAATGGAAAATAACAAACAAAAACAATAAATGAGTCAGCTGAAAACGGGGAGTTTAAAAAACGTCCACATTTATGTGAAGGAGAGGCGTAAGAGCACGCGAAACGGGGAGACACAGACACGGAATTCCGGAGTGTCGTAAGCGCGCATTGTTTATTTTTTGGAAAAATTTAATTTTTTCACCCATTTTTTTCAGATTTCTCTAGTTTTTTCTAGTTTTTCCTGGGTTTTTTCTAGTTCTTTCTATGTTTCTATGTATTTTCAAGGTATTCTGAAGATTCCTAATAATTTTTTGATGACTTATCACTATCCTTAGCGTTAAACAAGCGATTTTTCGTTGAAATAGAAAAAATTTCGAACTTTTCGCTGATTCCAGGGTAATTATGCACTATCAATATGACGTGTCGGTAATCATTCCGGCTCGAAACGCGGAGAAGTTTCTGCGCGAGACACTCAACGGATTATTGGCGCAAACGGCGGTGGACACTGCGAAAATTGAGGTTAGCCGCGGGGGGATTTTCGAGCTAGAAGCAGGATTTATGGTCTAAAATTAACAAAATTAATAGCGGAAGCTTCTAGAAAAAAAAAACAGAATTTTCTAGATCTGTCTAGCCGACGATGGTAGCGTCGACGACACGGTTCGAATCCTTGAGAATGCCAGAATCGAGTTCGAGGAGCTCGGCATGAAGGTCGTCGTTTCCCACGTAGCACCGCCCGGTGGAGTCGGCGCGGCGAAGGATTGCGCGGTTCGATCCTCTAAAGGACGCTATCTCTGCTTCAACGACGCCGACGACGTCAGCGCTCCGAACAGAATCCGCAGTCAGTTGGAGCTGGCAAGAAAGATCTCGAAATCTGAAGATGATCTCATTTTTGTAGGTGATTGACCTTCTGAATATCTGAATAATCTGTTTTATTCGAATCGCTCAGGAGGTCAATTCCACCGTCTTCCCGAGGGATCCACGACTCGGTACACAAAATGGGCGAACTCGATGAGTGGGGAGAAGATTCGGCGCCAAGTTTATACGTCTCATGGTCCCACGTTGGTCGCTCCCACCTGGTTTATCAGTAGAGCGCTTTTCGACAAGGTCGGAGGCTTTCGAACCGATGTTCCCAGTGGATTCCCAGAAGATTTGGACTTCTTCTACAAGTGTCTGGATATTCCAGAGTGCATTTTTGATAAGGTGCCCGACGACATCGTCATGTACCGCTATCATCCGAATTGCGCATCCCATAGTGTCACCGAGCAAACGATCTGGAGTTTCCGTCTTCAGCGACTCAGGGAGCAGTACCTTCAGAAATGGGATCGATTCACGATTTGGAGTGCCGGGAAGCAGGGAAAACGATTCTTCAAGTAATAATTCAAGTGCTCTCTTGTCTCTTCATCTTTATTTTCTTTCTAGATGCCTCGACGAGGATGAGAAGGCGAAAGTGAGAGAGTTTTGCGATATTGATGAGGCGAAAATTGGGCGTGGAATGCATGAGGAGTTTGATGAGCAGCTGAGAATGGTCACTCATAAAGTGCCGATTGTTAACATTGAGTATGTGGTTTGGCAACTTTATTTTGGCTTGAAAGCGGCGGAGGGGGCCTAAAACTGATGATTTTGAGCCCAGAAAGCAGCAAAATTAGAATTTTGAGCCTGAAAATATCCAATGGCTTGGAAATGCCCAAATGCTTTTTCGATGTCCAAAAAATGACCAAAACAGGCTCATTGGCCCAGTATAACTACCAAAATCCCTCGTTTAACGTTGAAAATCGGTCAAAATTCACCGTTTTGAGCCGAAAAGTGCTCCAATGAGAAATTTGGTCCTGGATAAATGTTGGAAATGCAGCAGTTTGGCTCCAAAGTTGACAAAAACAATGTTCTTTAGTCGACGAAACCCCTGGAGCCATTCTCTTTTCCGCTAGAATCGGTGACAATAACTCGGTTTTTATCTAAAAATTACCGATAACTACCTTTTCGAGCCGAAAAATCAGGTTAAAAGTGACTGAAATGGCTCGAAAAGGTCAATTTCTCGATCAAAAATCTGAAATTCCGCAGTTTTGATCCTGAAAATTCGTCCGAAATTACCACGTTATACCTGCAAAAACTCAGATTTTTCGCCCGAATTTTCAGTTTTTTTCCGAAATTTGTTCGTTTTTCGAAATACGCGAAAATTCTTTCTAGGTGACTCTATTTCCAATTTTCCCCATCGAAAGTTTCCGTTTCGTACCCAATTTTCTTTTCTCAGAAGCCATTTAGCCCCTAAATCCCCCTCTCTCTTCTTCCAGAAACGCCAAACCGCCACTCGTGGTTTGCGTCAAATTAGACATGACGCAAGGCGACTTGGAGCGTATAATCGAGCGGAAAGGATGGGCGGAGCATCGCGATTTGGTTTATTTTGGATGAAATTGATATAGGGTTTCTCTTCTCCAAAGTTTATATATGAAAATAAACAATTATTTATTTGATTTTATATTCCGCTGCTTTTTGGGGTTTCTTCTGTGTCCCCAACTTGTACTTTTCTCTCGCTTTTTCCCATACCTTTCCTGTTATCATTACAAGAAAAGATTACTACTCGCGTGTCTGCGTCTCTCGCGGCGCCACGCACTCTCTCTTTCTCTCCTTCTCTTCTCTCTGGCTCTCTTCGAATTTTCTGAGAGAGTGTTTCTCATCTCTCCTCCTAATTCTTTTTTTGCCTCCCCTAATGGACTCTTTTTTCCTTTTATGCTCCATATTTTCTACATTTTTTCATCGGAAATCCTCCTTTTCTTTCCTTTTTTTCCTGAATTACTGTCCTTATTCGGCTTTTTCAACCGATTTTTCTTCCTTTTTCTGGTTTTCTCCCTGAATTTTCGTCCTTTTCTAGCTGTTTTTGTCTTAAAAACCCTCGAATTTTCAGCGAGAAAGAATGGTGTTCGAACCGATTCACGAGGAGGAGCAAGTCTTTGTCGACTACGCTCTGCAGCTGGTCAAGAAGGCCGGAACGGTAGGTGTACGGATGTGTCATCTGATATGACTCAGTGCTTTTTCGCAAAACAGGATGAAAAACCTGCAAGAAATGGCATTTTTCGTACAGTTTTCCTGGCTGGTGTTACTGCTTTTAGCGTAAATTTTCAGCGATTTTCAGCTGATTTTTTTTCGGATTGTCACTCATTTTCAAGAATTTTACCCACATTTCTACGGCATTCCCAAGCTAATTCCCACCTAATTGACCCAATTTTCGTTTCTCGAAGAAGTAAAAAAAATAATGGGAATGAGTCGATAAAAATGTTTTATGGGGTTTTTTGTCCTTGAAGTCATAAAAGCGCTTCCGACGAAATCATGAATTCGCGGCAATAAAATTGTAGAAACAGGAGTTTTTGGGGATTTTTTTTCTTAAAAACTATAATTTTCAGGGGAAAAACTCAATTTTTCGCTCGGAAACCTATTTTTTAGTTCAAAACCCTCAAAAAACTCCTTCTAGGGCACTTAAATTCCTTTTGTTTTACCTAATTCTAATTCTAGCTCAAAACAACTAATGTTAGGCTTAAAACCTCCCATTTGTAGCTCAAAATCACATTTTAGGCTGAAAACACCCTATTTTTAGCTCAAATGTTGAGCCTCAAAAACTTAATTTTCGACTCGAAATTCCCTATTTTTTGATCGAAACCCCCTAATTCTTCTCTATTTTCCAGCTCGTCCGTACCGCTTTCGACTCGGCGGAGAGTAAAGTGGAGACGAAACTCTCGAACACGGATTTGGTGACGGAGACGGATCAGGCGGTGGAGAAGCTGCTCATCGCGGGGCTCTCCGAGCGATTCAAGGGGCATAGGTAATGAATATTACATTTCCGCATGACCAACTTCCCCTTTCCGCGCGGGTCGTTGTCATGGAAACGGCATGCGCGACGGGGATATTTTGGTGCAAAAGCTGGGATTCCGGGGGCCGAACTTGCCTAAAATCGCTGTTTTTGGTCCAGTTTTTAATCTCAATTCACGGTTTTTGACCGCAAAAAATCTGGGATTTAGATCCAATAATTGCCATATTTGGCCCTGAAATTGACCTCAATTCGCAGTTTTTCGTCTCTAGACGCGGTTTTTGACCCCAAAAAGCTTTAAAATCGTGGTTTTTAAACCGATAACGTGATTTTCCTCTCTAAAGACCCATTTTTCAGATTCATTGGGGAAGAATCGGTGGCCGGAGGCGCCAAGATCGAGTGGACCGATGCGCCGACATGGATCATCGATCCGATCGATGGAACCACTAATTTTGTTCATAGGTGAGTTGGGAAACGGATTTCGGGTCATTTTTGACAGATTTTGCGTCAAAACGGTACAAATTTCCCAAATTTTCACTGGTTTTGGCTCAAATTTGATCATTTTTAACGCGAAGTAGCTCAAAATGACTCAAATTCAAGCAATTTCCTTCCAGAATCCCAATGATCGCTATCTGCGTCGGTCTCGCCATCAAGAAGCAACTGCGCGCCGGAATCGTGTTCAACCCCATCACCAACGAGCTCTACATGGCACAAGTCGGCAAAGGAGCATTCAAGAACGGATTCCCAATCCACGCATCGAAGAATCAATGTAGGTTTTCATTTGGAAAATGCGCTTTATCGGAAGTTCGGTAGAGCGCATTTGTGTGTCCTTGAAGCATGCTTTATCAATAGAGCGCACTTGCTTTCTGTGTTTATTGCGAATTTTGTGCGCTCTACTGAAATTCTAAATAGAGCGCACTTGCTTTTTTCTGTTTATTGTGAAATCAAGCTTGAAGAAAGTGCGCTCTATCGGAAAATTCAATAGAGCGCAGTTGCTTTTTGTGTGTGTCATTCTTGCACCTATTCCTTCTTCATTTTCTCAGTGCTTACCAAGGCGGTCCTCTGTCAGTCACTCGGGCTCCACAACCGCGTTCAATTCGGCGATCGTTGGCTCGACATTGCTCAGGGAAACATGCGAAACCAGGTGTTGGCCGGTGTGCGAGGGTTTGTTTTTATAAGGATTTATCGAAAATTTGAGCTAAAAATCGGGATTTTGGGCTAATTTCGACCCAAAACCCGCCATTTCCCCTAAAAATATGTCCAAATCTGCTAAATCATCCCCCACACACTATCCGCACACACTGGATTTTGCACGTTTCTCTTGCATTTCTTTATTTTCATTCTCTCGATTTTTGAAATGCGCTCCAGCGCACCCACGTGCAAAATCATGATTCCAGCGATTGCGGATAGTGTGCTCATCCTTCAACTCGGTTCGATTCGCAACCCCGTCATGCAAAATTCGTTCGTCGAGTCCTATAAGACGGTCATGTTTGATAAGCAGTGTCATGGGTAAATTTTGGTCGGGAAATAAGTGATTAAGGGTAGTATGGGGGTTGAGAGGTCAAAAATAGCTTGAAAATGTGTCAAATTAGACTAGAACCGCGTCAGAAAGCCCTAAATTAGGTCCTCGGGCGCCCCAGATTGAAACATATTGACGGTCAAAACCCAGACCGGAACAGACTAAAATCAGTCCGAAATATGGCTTGCAATGGTCCGGAATGGCCTAAAATTCGGCTAAACTGGCCTGAAATTAGCTTAAAATATCACGTAAAATCTAACCTAATTTTCTAGCCAAAATGGTTTGAAAACAGGCCCAAAAAACTTTGAATCCAGCCTGAAAAACCCTGAAAATCGTCCTAAGTAGCTTCAGATTCGAGGTCCTTTCTGACCGAATTTCAGGCTATGTTGGCTCAAAACTAGGTCAGTTTTAGACCATTTTTGAGCTTTAAATCGAAGGATTTTGGCGGGAAAAATCAAGCTTAGGCTCCAAAAACTTTCAAAATTAGGGAAATTCTCCCGAAAATCTAGAATTTTTCATTTCCAGACACCGCTCATTCGGCTCAGCAGCCATCAACATGGTCATGGTAGCACAGGGAAGCTGTGACGGATACGTTGAGTACGGTATCCACGCGTGGGATGTCGCCGCTCCCGCCGTCATCGTCCTCGAAGCGGGGGGCGTGGTCACCGATCCGACTGGCGCCCCATTCGACGTCATGTCCCGGAAGGTTCTGTGCGCCGGCACACCGGAACTCGGCAAGGATCTGTCCGCCTGTCTGACACACGTGGATTTCGAGCCGGAGGCTTAGAGCCAAAAAAACCTAATTTTCTCTGTTTTTTGTCTCTTTTCAGTGCATTTTTGTGACCATTCCATTGACGATTTATGTATTTTTGCCCTAAAAAATCGATTCTAACCCAATTTATTCATGATTTTTCTCAAAATCTAGTCATCATTTTCCCCTATTTATTATTGTATTTAGCACTATTTCGCCCAGTATTTCTATACTTTGTTTTCCCGGTTCTCCTGGAATATTTATTGATGAAATCAGTGATTTCTATGCATTTTTTCGTACATTTTGTGTTTTTTTCGAGCCGTTTTACGGGTTTTTATCTTTATATTTCGCAATTTTTCATTGATTTTTTTGAATGTCAATCCAAAATTGATGTTTTTTTCAGTACAGGTTTTAGCACCACCATCATGGCACTACCGGAGGAGGATGTCCACATGATCATTAAACAGGTTGGTTGGGGCATAAAAACCAGTTTTTTGACTGAAAATCTGAGTTTTCAACTGGAAATTCAATTTTTTTTCGGCTCAAAAGTCTCTTTTGAATTGGAAATTGTCAAATTCTAGTAAAAAACCATACCTCCGTATCAAAATCCACGTAAAAACTCATTTTTTGGACTAAAAGTCGGGTTTCAAGGTCAAAAATCTCGTATTTCTCAGGCGAAATCCCTTTTTCTGGTCAAGTTTTTTGCCAAATTAACGATAAAATTGAGGAAATTTACCTAAAAATTCAAGAATTTTCAAACCTTTATCCGGAAATTTTGTGTTTTTACATTTTTTTTGCCATTTTTTTCCCACAAAACCCTCCAAAAACTCTAAAAATTGCAGGTTCTTGATGAGGTGGTCGGCGCGAACTCGGTGTACACACACAAGGACAGTGTGCAGTGGAATCAAAAGGCCGTCGAACAGATCACGAAGAAGTTGGTTGCCGCCGGCAAACCGTACAAATACGTCGTCACCTCCTCGTTCCTTCAAATATCCAGTGGCTCTGGGCTCAACGTGAGCACCATTTCCTACTGGAATAAGGTTACTGATTGTGAGTGAAGTTTTGAGATTTTCGATATAGAAAAGGCGTTTTTTTTGCCTAGAAACCCGGATTTTTGGCATGAAAAAGCTGATTTTCAGCCCAAAAAGCTCATTTTCAGCCCAAAAAGCTCATTTTTCAGCCTAAAAATCCTATTTCTCAGTCCAAAAAAGCCTAATTTTTCCAATTTCCAGCCTCCTACATGTACCGATGGGAGGCGAAAACGATGCTGGCAATTGTCTACGTGTTCGCCATAGCGATTTGAACTCACTTCTCTGAGTCTCTCTCTATTATTTTGTTCCTCTCTGCCAATTCATTCTTCATTTGGTTCTTAATTCGATTTGGAAGCCACGCCCCTTTTATGTCCCACCCATTTCATATTCATTTTTTATCTTAACTTATCTCCTCCGTCACGCTCCGCCCACTTACAGGAAAAATTAATTGACGGCAGCTTCTCTTTTTCGTTTTTTTTTTCTCGGATTTTCTGTCCCCCCATTGAGTATCATCATCCTGTTCCATATATTTTCCGCCCCGCGTTCTAATTTAAAAATGAATTATGATCATTGCTTTTTTTTCCAAAATCTTTCGAAAACTTATTTTTAGTGTTTCCCAAGGTGATTGTGGTGTAAAAATGCGGAAAGTCAAGAAAAAATTCGAAATTGACTTGGAAATTGGCAGAAAACTTTTTCTGAAAAATTAGTGAAATTTCGAATTTCTGCAAGCTTGACCAAAAATTTGTCCTGAATTTATAAAATTAGCATTTTTACAGTTTTTCATTCATTTTCGAAGCTAAAACAAGAAATTTTAAAATCGAGATTCTTTATTCAAAATAATTCTTCAAAAAAAATCTATACTTGACACCCGTCGTTCAATGCGAAATCTGCATTCTCCGCATAATGAATATTGATTATTTTGCCGTCTCGAGTGGAGTGATACTCCCCAACACTGTTCCAGCATCGCGTCTTGTGAATTGAGATCTGAAAGTTGAGATTGAGACGCAGATAGCTAAAGAGTCTGGATGTCTGTGTCTCATCCTAACCTGAGAGACGCAGGAAGCTAGAGTGTCTGGCTGTCAGTGTCTCTTCCTAACATAAGAGGCACAGACAGCCTAACAATCTCGTTGTCTGTGTCTCTTCCGAACCTAAGAGACGCAGGCAGCTAGAGTGACTGGGCTCTGCGTCTCTTTCTCTCTCTCTCTTCTACTGCTTTTAGGTGACGCAGAGAAGCGCAGACAGCTTGAGTGCCTCGTTGTCTGCGTCCTTCACTCCCGCTAAGTGACACAGACAGGTAGACACTCTAGCTGTCTGTGTCTCTCCTCTACCTCTACTGCTTCTAGGAGACGCAGACAGCCTGACACTCTCGCTCTCTGCGTCTCCCCATTAAGAAGAGACGCAGACAACGAGACACACAACTTACATCACACCGTTCGGGTCCCGGACACAACATTCCGTGATTCTCGTTTGCCGAATGGAATGTATAATATGATTCCTTGTAACAGTCACTGATAATCTTCGAGTACGTCATATTGACGGGCAGGTTTCGCAGATGACGACGAACCGATGATTTCCAGCTCATTCTGAAAAAAAAACAGGTCACGCCCCTTGTTTGCTGAGAATGGGCGGAGCCTTTTACCTGTTGAAATCTTTTTCAATCATTTTGATGTTCTTGTTGGAAATCAGCGGTTTCTCCTCGTCGTTGTCACCGGTGGTGGGGTCGTATTTTGGGACCCGATCGTGGTCCACGCCCATCCCGTCGAGCTGAAGTACTCTAGTTGTCTGCGTCTATGGGAATGGGGCTGAGGCGCAGGCCACGAGAGTGTCTGGCTGTCTGCGTCTCTTCGGCATAAGAAGAGACGCAGGCAACAAGACTGCCTTGTGGTCTGCGTTTCTGACAACAAGACTATCTAGCTTTCTGCGTCTCTCATGAAGGGAAAGAGACGCAGACAACAAAACCGTCTCGCTGTCTGCGTCTCCCTCACCATCTTACCATATCAATGTGTTTCAAATGACAAATCGAATTAAATTCCGGCTCCACTTCCAATTTTTTGACAGTTTTATGTGGCCAATGAATCCATGTATTGTTGACTTTCGATGGAATTGCTATCATTTTTCCGGTTTCAGTGGTTTGTTCGAATTGAATGCTTCGGAGGACGTGCTCCACGGAGAAGACGTTCGCGCGTTTGTCTGGAAATCGAAATGAGATAGGAGAGGAAAGAGAGAGAGAGAGACGCAGACGGAGAGGAAGTCTCGGTGTCTGCGTCTTTTCCGAAGCAATAGAAGTATTGTCGTTTTAAAAAAATCGCTCAGAAATTTAATTCTAGTTTCACGTAAGATGAGATAAGGAAGCCCCTCCCATTTTGCAACTTCCTCGCACATTACTCGGAGAGAGGTTGTGGAATTCCGATGGAGAAGTTCCGGAAAGCGGAGCATCGTAGTGCATGGTTTTTAGCAGAGTTCACGATTATATTCAAATTGTACTGAACAAAAATTGGGGAATTTACATCCGTGATCCAGATGAAAAAGTGGTTTTCGTGGATTAGGGGTCATTAAAATTCTTGAATTTTTTGAAAGCAACTTACCTGATTACTTGTTGTCAACAGCTTTTTTTCCCCTGTGGAACATAACTAACTACAGGGATCAATATTTGAAGCCAGTGACCATGAAGCCTTATGTTTGTAATTGAAATCGCTATTTCTCAGCATACATGAATCTCCGTCCGAGTCGGAGACGAAGTCGTAACCGATAGAGAATTTCTAATCATGACATAATCTTTTCCGGCGCCCTTCGCCAATGAATCCGATCTTTGATGCAGGGGTGGGTAGCCCTATCAAGCTGACGAATCTGTTTGTCAGCCGCATCTAGATGGTAACGAACAATGACTCCGAGAGTATAGAAGGACTCTTACCAATTGCTAGTCGCTAGGATCATGCTAATAGAGTAAAAAAGTCCAGAC
>GL380079.1:63192-112012 GCA_000143925.2 Caenorhabditis brenneri
AATCAATCAATGGGTTCGGATCCTTTGTGGGATGGGACCATCTATCATTAATCTTTTAGCTTGATTTCTGGACAATTCGTAACTATCACCTTTAATGCACGGCATCAACTATTGTGTGACAACACCTTGAATGATCTCTTGCAACCCTGAAGTTGAGACTTCGAAATGGATTGATTGAGACCTAATACATCCTGATCCCATGCTCGATTATATCTCCCGCCATACAATCATTTATTCTAATACTTGAATATTCCGACGGACTTCTTGTCTGACCATTTTCGGTTTGAACGTCTTTCCATTTATATTAAAATGAACTATTGCTGTGTGGACCACATAGTCGAAAATACTTTACTGATATTATTGAGTCATTTACACTTTTTAAAAAAATTTATTCAGATAAATATAATATGATCACATTAGAACAATGGAGAATTTACTCAATCGGAAAACCTTCCGCGTCGACAATCTTCAACAAAAGCTGCCGGAGTGTAAACCATATCCGAGCCCGAACTCCGTCTGATCGTTTGATTTCATAAACCTCATTATTTCGTATGACTTTCGATTTATTCCCCTTTAATATAATCGGTCCATGAATAGGGTCTATCGTTTTTATTAACACTGCCACAAGTTTCCTTGGCTCTTTCATCCAAAACTTTACAAATCGGTTCAAGTCTGTATTACTCAATTTTTTAATGACGAAGATGATTTTAGAGCAGTTGCTAAGAGCACAAAGATGCTCCGTAGTGAACCCATTTGTACTGCTCAAATCCGACAGGCGGGAAGTATTGTTCAGATTGATACTGTACTATTAGGTTGGATGCCGAAGAGCAAAGCTCCAGAATGTTAGAATTAACAGAATTAACTCCGGAGAGTCGAACTCGAATGTTCTGGAATCGGAGGTTAAGACTTTTGGCATATTTCAAATATACCAATGTTATATTCTCTACTGCAATACCCAAATTAAAAGAAATCGATTAAATTTTGAAAGATTGAATGAATAAACCAAGGAGCCTTCTGTATCCTGCCATCACATTCGTCCATTAGGTTATCGTTTCTTTTTCGCCTTCACTCGATTCGATATTTTGAAGGATTCGCACTTCCAGAATTTTTGCCGGATCTGCTAGCTTTTCAAGGCAAATCATCATCTCCTCATCATTATCATCCTCATCGCGGATGACCAATCGAATGGGAACCTTACTGATTATGATTAGATGTCTTATTTTGTAACTTGTTTTCATTTCTAACCTCTTAACATTGCTCGGAAATCGATCAAAACTAGCCGAGATAGGTAAATTTTCCTCTTTTTGTGGTGGGACCCAAAAATCCCAGAAGGAAAAAATAATCCAAATCCTAGTCATGACTATATTTTCGAACAGACAAAACCTAGCCAAAATACAGTAGCTTTAGGATTTTCGTGCTAAACCCATATATGGAATTAGCTCAAAATTTGTCGGGCAAAAAAGCTTACAAGTCTGTAATCTCAATATTTTTGATAACATTGGATAAAGCTAATAAGGCGAGACAGAGAAGCGGGAACTACATTATTGAGAATAGCTTTGTATACTGAATAGCAAGAAATGTTTGAAGAAGAGGTATAATCTGAGCACCTGCCCCCCCAGCGTCTGCCTCCTCAAAAATGGATCTGACAAGATTGGAGCTCATGGGAATTATTTGAACGAGTAATTGTTTCGCGGGAGATCTAATCCTGGGGAGTGACAGAACACATTAGTGTGCGTTGGTTTACCTCATTCACTCATTGTCGCCGTCAGTACCTCAGTTCACTATGAGAATAATGAGGACGAGTTGGCTGCCACTATTGATTTTACTTGGTCTTCTAAAGGTACGTTTAAATAAGTCTTCAAGAAAAACTCTTACTTCTCCATATTTTCAGAGTACATCTCAATCATCTAACACCACATGCGATTTATCAAAAGAATTCGATTGTGGTACCGGAAGTCTCGGATGTCTTCCAAAAGCTTGGCAGTGTGATAGCATAAAGGATTGCCATAATGGAGCTGATGAGATTGACTGTGAACCCAATGAATGTCCAGAAGGAGATTTTGTTTGCCGAAATTGCAAGCTAAGCATGAACAAGTGTGACGGAATTCCCAATTGTTATGACGAAAGTGATGAGAAATTTTGTGAATACAACTCTCGTAGGTTCAATGTTCCATACCATTTCGGAGACCCCAACCTTTATAATGGTGGAGTTGACGTAAGTGGAATATAGCTTTCTTCTCCATTCTCAATGAATCTTATTCAGGAAGATGGATGTCTCCCAGGGTTCGGCTACTGTTCATTACAGAAAATTTGCATTCCAAATCGATCATTCTGCGACGGTAACATGGATTGTTTCATCGGTAGCGAGGATGAACTACATTGCACACGAGATGAACTAACTGGAATCCCCTATATGTACATGAGACATATAGAATATCCTTGCAAAGATAAGTTCGTGTGCAAAACAAACGAAACCCATAAAGACGAGGTATGTATCGAAATGAACGAAGTGTGCAATGGAAAGAAAGAGTGTCCATTGGGAGAGGATGAATCGGAGAAGTGTTCCGAATGCTCCACGAAACATTGTGATCATCGGTGCAAGGACACGCCAACTGGTGCAAAGTGTGAATGTAGAAAAGGGTATCGTCTGAATCCTGATGGAGTCACATGTGTAGATCTAAATGAATGTACTTTACCGGAACGTGCTTGTCATCACTTCTGCGAGAATCAAGAAGGATCCTTCCGTTGTTCATGTGCAAAAGGATATCATTTGAAGGACGATGGAAAATCATGTGAATTAACGAATCCTTCGAATGGATCTCTTCTTTTAAGCTCTCACAATGAAATCGAAGAGAGATCATTAGAAGACTTCAGTAGAACAAACTTCACTACCGTTCATAAGTTTAATAGAACGATACAAAGTTTCGATTATTTTCATAGAGACCATAAGCTTTTTATGATGACGTGTAATGAGAGTTTGGTCTGCCATGATGGGAAACTAGTGGTGAAAGAAGATGGGAAACCAAGTAAAATTTTACGCGAAAACGTCCCTCATTCAATGTTCCTGGCTGTTGACTGGATTGGTGGTAACATCTTCTTCTCAGAGATAAGTTAGTTTTCATTTTAATTAACGATTCCAAATTATTAATCTTTAGTGCCAGGTCGGAAAAACGATACTTCTCTGGTTGCTAGAATCTCAGTTTGCACTATGGATGGAAAGTTTTGTCGTGGAATAGTTGAAACAAGAGAACCTAATCCGTATTCTAATTTTGTCATTCATCCGATGCGTGGACTTGTTTTTTACTCTGAGATCAAGAGTAACGAGACAAGAATAATGATGGCAACCATGGACGGTTTACAGGTTAGGGAATAATTTAGGAAAAGCATAACCCGAAAAAAAAAGCATAAAAGCATAATTTACAAATTCTATTTACAATTTTTCAGACACAAGTTCTTGTTACAACAAATTTAAGAGCATCAATGACTCTGGCAATCGACTATTTCAATCACGACCTATATTTTGGAGGCATGGGTCAGAATAATATCCAACGTGTCAATATTGACACAAAGAAGACTACAATTATCGCTTCCAAACTTTCATTCTCTATGATCCAAAGTTTTGTTTATCACAATGGGTTCCTATATTCGGCAGAGTATTATGGACACCTTCAAGTTTTGGATGTGACCAGAAAGAATGCCCGTGCTCATTTCGTTTCACACATTGATTTATTTACGGGATTACCTCCTCGCATGGCTATCAACGATTCTCGCCAACAATTGGAACCTTCTCACCATCCATGTCAAGAACTGGACTGTCCTTGGATATGTGTAATTGTCCCGGGTTTCACTGCCAAGTGTCTCTGTCCGGATGGGTACACCCCTTCGTTGCTAGGCACTACCTGCATTCCGAATTCATTGGAAACTGTGAAACAGGATAACCTCACATTGTCCTACGAATCCTATATTGGATCGAAAGCAATGACGGAGTACTGTAAGATTGGACAAGGTTGTCTGAATGGGGGATCTTGTCGAGGAGTGTCGAATAAGACGAGAATCGTTTGTGACTGCTTGGAGCCGTATGACGGATTGTACTGCGAGAGACGAAAGCCAATTCTATCAGATGAGGCTGTTCTGATTCTAATCCTTGTCATCATTTTCATTCTACTTTCGGTTGCAATCGGTTGTGGTGTCTATTGGTTCTTCTACTACAGAAGAAACAAAAAGGATGGAGTTTCTGACACGGTATCTCTTGTCTCCAAATCTTCAATTGGTCGTTTTGAGGATAATCCACTTTCTTTGTGAATAATAATATATGGTACGGTCACAAAACTGTCTAGAACAATTTTTTTCAATATACAATTTTTTTCCAATTATTCTTTTTTGTAACACGGGTTTTTTTTTCTAGAACATGAACTTCTAATTTTATTGTTCCAATGTGTCACACGTACGGTAGCAATTAAATTTATACGGTAGTTTTCGTGGTGGGACACCGGGTCGAAACGCCGGCCACAACTGTCTTTCATACAGATTGGCATTATATATATATATATATATATATATACCATAATAAACTTTCAATCAGAGTTATTTCTTATCAATGACTTTTGGCTTGCACAGCTGAGAGGTCCTATAGAAAACAAAGGAACAATAAATCGGCATTCTCAAAATGGGGCAAATGGAGAAAATTGTGAAGACTGACTGTACAGGACAGATGGTTAATAAAAGGATTAGCCAAAAAACCTGACAAGTAATTGAGTGACATATTACAGTCTATGAGAATATTCTGTGACAGGTATTTGAATGACTAGTTGTTTCGCGGGAGATCTAATCCTGGAGAGTGACTAGTGTGCATTGATTTACCTCATCCACTCATTGTCGTCGTCAGTACCTCAGTTCACTACGAGAGTAATGAGGACGAGTTGGTTGTCGCTATTGATTTTACTTGGTCTTATAAAGGTTAGTTTCAAGCAGTCATCAGGAAAAACCTTAACTTTTCCATATTTTCAGACTACATCTCAATCTGGCTCAGCTAACACCACATGCGATGTATCCAAAGAATTCGACTGTGGTACCGGAAGCCTCGGGTGCCTTCCAATAACTTGGCAGTGTGACAACATAAAGGATTGCCATAATGGAGCTGATGAGACTAACTGTGAACCCAATGGATGTCAAGAAGGAGAACTTCTTTGTCAGAGTGGAAACTGTGTGAAAAGCAAGTACAAGTGTGACGGATTTCCCGATTGTGATGACGGAAGTGATGAGCAGTCTTGTGAATACAACCCTCGTAGGTTCAATGTTCCATACCATTTTGGAGACCCGAGCCTTTATATTGCCAATGGCGGATTTGATGTAAGTGGAAGAAACATAGCTTCCTTCTCCATTCTCAATGAATATTTCAGGTAGATGGATGTGTTCCTGGTTTCGGCTACTGTTCGAAACAAAAAATTTGCATTCCAAATCGATCATTCTGCGACGGTAAGATGGATTGTTTCGTCGGTTACGAGGATGAACTAAGTTGCACACGAGATGAACTTAATGGAATCCCCTACTTGTACATGAGACATATAGAAAATCCTTGCAAAGATAAGTTCGTGTGCAAGACAAACGAAACCCATAAAGACGAGGTATGTATCGAAATGAACGAGATATGCAATGGAAAGAAAGAGTGCCCATTAGGAGATGATGAGTCGGAGAAATGTCGGGAATGCGCCACGAAAGGTTGTGAGTATCGATGCAAGAACACACCGACTGGAGCGAAATGTGAATGTAAAAAAGGGTATCGTCTGAATCCTGATGGAGTCACATGTGTAGACCTAGATGAATGCACTTTACCGGAACGGGCTTGCGATCATTTCTGTGAGAATCAAATTGGATCGTTCCATTGTTCATGTGCCAAAGGATATCATTTGAAAGAGGATGGGAAATCATGTGAATTAACGAATCCGTCGAAAGGCTCTCTTCTTTTAAGTTTTCGCAATAAAATCGAGGAAAGACCATTGGAAGACTTCAGTAGAGTCAACTTCACATATGTTCACAAGTTTAATGAAACGATACAAGCATTCGATTATTTTCATAGAGATCATAAGCTTTTTATGATGGCGTGTGAAGGAGGTTTGGTCTGCCTTGATGCGAAACTAGTGGTGAAAGAAGATGGGAAACCAAGTCAAATTTTACGCGAAAACGTCCCTCATTCGATGTTCTTCGCTGTTGACTGGATTGGTGGTAACATCTTTTTCACAGAATTAGGTTAGTTTTCCTTTTATATAACGATTTCAAGTTATTGATATTCAGGGATTCGAGGGAACAATTATACTTCTCCGGTTGCTAAAATCTCAGTTTGCACAATGGATGGGAAGTTTTGTCGTGGAATAGTTGAAACAAGAGAATCTAGTCCGTTTTCTAACTTTGTCATTCATCCGATGCGTGGACTTGTCTTTTACTCTGAGATCGAGAATAACGAGACAAGAATAATGATGACAACTATGGTCGGCTCACAGGTTAGTGAAATTTCTAGGCGAATTAATTGTATTTGCAAATTTTCAGACACAAGTTCTGGTTAAAACCAATTCAACATTATCAATGACTCTGGCAATCGACTATTTTAATAACGACCTATATTTTGGAGGTACGGGTCATAAAAATATCCAACGTATCAACATTGACACAAAGAAGACTACAATTATCACTCCCAAAATTTCATTTTCTGTGATGGACAGTATGGTTTATCACAATGGGTTCCTATATTATACAGCGCTCTTTTCACATCTTCATGTTTTGGAAGTGAACAAAGAGAATGCCCGTGCTCATATGGTTTCACACATGGATTCATATGCGGGATTACCTCATCGTATGGCTATCAATGATTCTCGCCATCAGTTAGAACCTTCCCACAATCCATGTCAAGAACTAGACTGCCCTTGGATATGTGTAATCGTCCCGGGTTTCACTGCCAAGTGTCTCTGTCCGGATGGGTACACCCTTTCGTTACTAGGTACTACATGCATTCCAAATTCATTGGAAACTGAGAAACAGGATAACCTCACATTGTCCTACAAATCCTATATCGGATTGGAATTGATGTCAGAGTACTGTAAGAAAGGACAGGGTTGTTTGAATGGTGGATCTTGTCGAGAAGTGTCGAATAAGACTAGAATTGTCTGTGATTGTGTCGAACCGTATGACGGACTGTACTGCGAGAGACGAGCGCCAATTCTATCTGATGAGGCTGTTTTGATAATAATCCTTGTTGTGATCTTTATTCTACTTCCAATTGCAATTGTTTGTGGTGTCTATTGGTTCCTCTTCTACAGAAGAAACAAAAAGGATGGAGTTTCTGACACGGTATCTCTTGTCTCCAAATCTTCAAATGGTCGTTTCGAGGATAATCCACTTTCTTTGTGAATACAGTAATGTATGGTACGGTCATAAACTTGTCTAATATAACAATTTCTTTCAATCTACTGCACCTTTTTTCATTTATCCTTTTTTTGTAATACGGGTTTTTTCTCTAAAAAAAATGAACTTCTAATTGTAATGTCTTAAGATGTGTTACACAGACTTCCGCCAAATTTCTTAATGAATGTTTAATCATTCTTTTTCTTATGAGTTCTAATTTATATATCTCAGAGTGTTTGTTCTCCGTGAGAATCACATTGAATAGATGAGACGGTAGAAGACAAGGAAGTCCTAGTATTATAGTGAACCTTGTCTCTCTTATGGTTTTGTCTTATGGTAAGCCCAATATGTGGTAGTTCTTTTCCTCAATTTCTGGAGGACATCTCCGATATGACTTTTAGCTTGCACAGCTGAGAGGTCCTATAGAAAACAAAAGAAGACTAAGTCGGCATTCTCAGAATGGGGCAAATGGAGAAAACTGTGAAGACTGACTGTACAAGAAAGATGATTAATAAAAGGATTAGCCAAACAATCTGACAAAACAATAATTGAGTGACATATTGGAGGTTATGGGAATTTCCTGTGACTGGTATTTGAATGACTAGTTGTTTCGCGGGAGATCTAATCCTGGGGAGTGACTAGTGTGCATTGGTTTACCCCATTCACTCATTGTCGTCGTCAGTACCTCAGTTCACTACGAGAGTAATGAGGACGAGTTGGTTGTCGCTATTGATTTTACTTGGTCCTCTAAAGGTTATTTTCAAGCAGTCTTCAGGAAAAACCCTAACTTTTCCATATTTTCAGAGTACAGCTCAATCATCTAACACGACATGCGATTTATCCAAAGAATTCGACTGTGGTACCGGAAGTCTCGGGTGCCTTCCAATAACTTGGCAGTGTGACAACATAAAGGATTGCCATAATGGAGCTGATGAGATCGACTGTGAATCAAATGGATGCCAAGAAGGAGAACTTCTTTGTCAGAGTGGAAATTGTGTTAAAAGCAAGTACAAGTGTGACGGATTTCCCGATTGTGATGACGGAAGTGATGAGCAGTCTTGTGAATACAACTCTCGTAGGTTCAATGTTCCATACCATTTCGGAGACCCGAACCTTTATATCAACAATGGTGGATTTGATGTAAGTGGAAGAAACATAGCTTTTTTCTCCATTCGTAATGAATCTTATTCAGGAAGATGGATGTGTTCCTGGTTTCGGCTACTGTTTGAAACAAAAAATTTGCATTCCTAATCGATCATTCTGCGACGGTAAGACGGATTGTTTCGTCGGTTACGAAGATGAGCTACGTTGCTCACTTGATACACTAAATGGAATCCCCTACATGTACATGAGACATATCGAATATCCTTGCAAAGATAAGTTCGTGTGCAAGACAAACGAAACCCATAAAGACGAAGTATGTATTCAAATGGACGAATTGTGCAATGGAAAAAAGGAGTGTCCATTGGGAGATGATGAATCAGAGAAGTGTCGCGAATGCTCCACAAAACGTTGTGGTCATCACTGCACGAACACACCGACTGGAGCGAAATGTGAATGTAGAAAAGGGTATCGTCTGAATCCTGATGGATTCTCATGCGTGGACGTAGATGAATGTACTCTACAGAAACGCGCTTGCGATCATTTCTGTGAGAATCAAATTGGATCCTTCCGGTGTTCATGTGCAAAAGGATATCATCTGAAGGACGATGGGAAATCATGTGAATTAACGAATCCGTCGAAAGGCTCTCTTCTTTTAAGTTTTCGCAATGAAATCGAGGAAAGACCATTAGAAGACTTCAGTAGAGCCAACTTCACATATGTTCACAAGTTTAATGAAACGATACAAGCGTTCGATTATTTTCATAGAGACCATAAGCTTTTTATAATGGCGTGTGAAGGTGGTTTGTTCTGCCGCGATGGGAAACTAGTTGTGAAGGAAGATGGAAAACCTAGTCGAATTTTACGCGAAAACGTCCCTTATTCGCTGTTCCTGGATGTTGACTGGATTGGTGGTAATATATTCTTATCGGAGATCGGTTAGTTTTCATTATATGTAACGATTTCAAATTATTAATATTCAGTGATTCGAGAGAGCAATCATACTTCTCCGGTTGCTAGAATCTCAGTTTGCACTATGGATGGAAAGTTTTGTCGTGGAATAGTTGAAACAGAACTTGCTGCTTCGTATTCTAATTTGGTCATTCATCCGATGCGTGGACTTGTCTTTTACTCTGATCACAAGGTTAACGAGACAAAAATAATGATGGCAAACATGGACGGTTCACAGGTTAGTGAAAATTCTGTGCGAACTAATTTTATTTGCAAATTTTCAGACACAAGTTCTGGTTAAAACCAATTCAACAATATCAATGACTCTGGCAATCGACTATTTCAATAACGACCTCTATTTTGGAGGTACGGGTCATAACAATATCCAACGTATCAACATTGACACAAAGAAGACTACAATTATCACTCCAAAACTTTCATTTACTATGATGGACAGTATGGTTTATCACAATGGATTCCTTTATTCGACAGCGCTCGTTTCACATATTCAAGTTTTGGATGTGACCAAAGTGAATGCCCGTGCTCATATGGTTTCACACATGGATTCATATGCGGGATTACCTCCTCATATGGCTATCAATGATTCTCGCCATCAGATGGAACCAACTTACAATCCATGTCAAGAACTGGACTGTCCTTGGATTTGTGTAATCGTCCCGGGTTTCACTGCCAAGTGTCTCTGTCCAGATGGTTACACCCCTTCGATGCTAGGCACTACCTGCATTCCAAATCCATTGGAAACTGAGGAACCGAATAACCTCACATTATCTTTCAAATCCCATATCGGATTGGAATCAATGAGAGAATACTGTAAGACAGGACAGGGTTGTCTGAATGGGGGATCTTGCCGAGAAGTATCGAATAAGACTCGGATTGTCTGTGATTGTGTAGAACCATTTGACGGATTGTACTGCGAGAGACGAAAGCCAATTCTATCTGATGAGACTGTTCTGATGATAATCCTTGTCATTATCCTCATTCTAATTTTAATTGCAATTGGCTGTGCTGTCTATTGGTTCTTTTTCTACAGAAGAAACAAAAAGAATAGAGTTTCCGATACGATATCCCTTGTCTCCAAATCTTCAAATGGACGTTTTGAGGATAATACACTTTCTTTGTGAATACAGTTCAAAATGGTACGGTCACTAAATTATCTGGAGACGTGTGTCTTGAATGATGTTTGCAATTTTACTTTCTTTCACTACTTTTTCGCACTTCTTTTCATTTACTCTGTTTTGTAACACGGGTATTTTGTCTTCAAATTTTAATGTCCTTATTTGTCTTACGCAAATTTCCCTATATTTCTTAATAAAGTTTCAATAATAATTTTCTCATGATTTCGAATATACATACCTCAGATTTTTAGTACTCCATGAACATAATATTGAATACGTGGACAAGGGCGAAATTGAATCACTAAAACGTAATGTCAAGATCAAATACAAAAATTTTCTGATTCATTCTTTTAGTTTTCTCAAAAGGGAGCAAATGGAGAAAACTAAGGAGACTGACTGTACAGGACAGATGATTAATAAAGGGATTAGCTAGACAATCTGACAAAACAATAATTGAGTGACATATTGGGGTCTATGGGAGTATTCTATAACTGATATTTGAATGATTAGTTGTTTCGCGGGAGATCTAATCCTGGAGAGTGACTAGCGTGCATTGATTTTTCTCATTCACTCATTGTCCTCGTCAGGATCTCAGTTCACTACGAGAGTAATGAGGACGAGTTGGTTGTCGCTACTGATTTTACTTGGTCTTATAAAGGTACGTTTCAGGAAATCTTCAAGAAAATCTCTAACATTTTCATATTTTCAGAGTACATCTCAATCAACTAACACGACATGCGATTTATCCAAAGAATTCGACTGTGGTACCGGAAGCCTCGGGTGCCTTCCAATAACTTGGCAGTGTGACAACATAAAGGATTGCCATAATGGAGCTGATGAGACTGACTGTGAACCCAATGAATGCAAAGAAGGATATTTTCTTTGTCAAGATGGAGAATGCATAGAAAGCAAGTACAAATGTGACGGAATCAACGATTGTGATGACGGAAGTGATGAGAAGTATTGTGAATACAACTCTCGTAGGCTCAATGTTCCAGCTGCCTTCGATTTCGAAGATCCGACCCTTTATAGTAACGATGGTGGATATGATGTGAGTGAAAAAAAACACAGCTTTCTTCCCTATTCTCAATTGCTCCTGTTCAGAAAAACGGATGTCTCCCTGGGTTCGGCTACTGTCCTTCACAAAAAATTTGCATTCCAAATCGATCATTCTGCGACGGTAAGATGGATTGTTATGTTGGTTTTGAGGATGAACGAAATTGCACACGAGACAAATCAATTGGGATTCCTACGTTCTGGAATCTTTTTGATAATCCTTGCGAAGACAAGTTCGTGTGCAGAACGAACGAGACCTATAAAGACGCGGTATGTATCCAAATGAACGAATTGTGCAATGAAAAGAAAGATTGTCCATTGGGAGATGATGAATCGGAGAAGTGTCAAGAATGCTCCACAAAAGGTTGCGGTCATCACTGCACGAACACACCGACTGGAGCGAAATGTGAATGTAGAAAAGGCTATCTTCTGAATCCTGATGGAGTCACATGTGTAGATCTGGATGAATGCACAATACCGGAACGCGTTTGTCATCACTTCTGTGAAAATCAAATCGGATCCTTCCGCTGTTTATGTGCCGAAGGATATCATTTGAAGGACGATGGGAAATCATGTGAATTAACGAATCCATCAAAAGGCTCTCTTCTTTTAAGTTTTGGCAATGAGATCGAGGAAAGACCCTTAGAAGACTTCAGTAGAACCAATTTCACCTCTGTTCACAAGTTTAATGGAACGTTACAAGCCTTTGATTATTTTCATAAAGACCATAAGCTTTTTATAATGACGTGTGAAGGAGGTTTGGTCTGCCTTGATGCGAAACTAGTGGTGAAAGAAGATGGGAAACCAAGTCAAATTTTACGCGAAAACGTCCCTCATTCGATGTTCTTCGCTGTTGACTGGATTGGTGGTAACATCTTTTTCACAGAATTAGGTTAGTTTTCCTTTTATATAACGATTTCAAGTTATTGATATTCAGGGATTCGAGGGAACAATTATACTTCTCAAGCATTCGATTATTTTCATAGAGATCATAAGCTTTTTATGATGGCGTGTGAAGGAGGTTTGCTCTGCCGTGATGCAAAACTACTTGTGAAAGAAGATGGAAAACCTAGTAAAATTATAAGAGAAAACGTCCCTCTTTCGATGAACCTGGCTGTTGACTGGATTGGTGGTAACATCTTTTTCACAGATATAGGTTAGTTTTCATTTTACATCACAATTCCCAATCATTAATATTCAGCGCCTAAAGTAAGCAATGATACTGTTCTGACTCCTAGAATCACAGTTTGCACTATGGATGGAAAGTTTTGTCGTGGAATAGTTGAAAAGAAAGACCATGGTTTCTATTCTAATTTTGCCATTCATCCGCTGCGAGGACTTGTCTTCTACAGTGATGTCAAGGATAACACGACACAAGTAATTATGGCAACTATGGACGGTTCACAGGTAAGGGAAGAAAAAAACTCTTTGAAGAACTAGCGATCCGAAACCCGGGTTTCGATTCTTTCAATTTTTTTTCTATCCACAAGGCTGCTTGCCGCGCCTTCGCCGCTCACTAATTCGGATAATTTTATTTGCAATTTTACAGAAACAAGTTCTTATTGAAACCAATTTAACGCTGGCAACGACTTTGACAATCGATTATTCAAACCACGATCTATATATTAGAGACACAACTCAAGCTAATATCCGACGTATCAACATTGATACAAAGAAGACTACAATTATCGCTCAAAAAATTTCATCTTCTATGATGGACAGTATGGCTTATCACAATGGATTTCTATATTCGACAGAGTTCCATGGACATATTCAAGTTTTGGAAGTGAACAAAGAGAATGCCCGCGCTCATATGGTTTCACACATTGATTCATTAGTTAATGCAAAAGTGCTACCGGCTCCTCGCATGGCTGTCAATGATTCTCGCCATCAGTTAGAGCCATCTCATAATCCATGTCAAGAACTAGACTGCCCCTGGATTTGTGTAATTGTCCCGGGATTCACTGCCAAGTGCATCTGTCCAGATGGGTACACCTCTTCGTTGCTAGGTACTACCTGCATCCCAAATTCATTGGAAACTGAGAAACAAGATAATCACACATTATCTTTCAAGTCCCACATTGGATTGGAATTAATGAGAGAGTACTGCAAGACTGGAGTAGGTTGTCTAAATGGGGGATCTTGTCGAGAAGTGTCGAATAAGACTCGGATTGTCTGTGATTGTGTAGAACCATTTGACGGAGTGTACTGCGAAAGACGAAAGCCAATTCTGTCTGATGAGGCTGTTCTGATACTAATCCTTGTCATCATCCTCATTCTACTTTCGATTGCAATTGGCTGTGGTGTCTATTGGTTCTTCTACTACAGAAGAAACAAGAAGGATGGAGTCTTTGACGCGGTATCAATTGTTTCAAAGTCCACTGTTGCTGGAGCCGTTTACTATGAGAACGATGCTGTGTCGTTGGGATAACAACTGTGCTTCGTTCCTTTTTGTAACATCATAAATAAAATTTTAATCATGAGATTCATTACATGAACATCACATTAGATACATGGTACGGTAGAATTTTACAATGAAAACCCCGTTGCTAGAGCGCACGTGCATCTACTATGGTACTAGGATCGTTTGTAATTGCTTGGAACCGTATGACAAATTGTACTGCGAGAGACGAAAGCCGATTCTATATGATGAGGCTGTTAACTAAAATCATCACGTCGGCTTCTATCGTGTCTCGTTCGATATGGTTTCTCATAGTTGGTCCAACCAATTTCCTGTCATTCAGATGAATCTTTCTCTCTATTACCTCAGGGTTATTACACGTGCTTCTCTAATACAGGCGCAAAGAGCAATACTTTCTTGATTGAAGCAGCTCAAAAACAAATATCTCTAGAAGAAAAATATCTGTTGCAGATTATACAATTCTGAAAAACTTTGTTGTTGAAAACAAATTTTTCTAAATATATACAATTTTCTTTTTTTCACCGTATGAATCTTCTCAACTTTTCCCAATAATTATCTCCCATTCACTGCCAAACTATATAATGACATCACCAACTAAAATTTGTCTATAATTCATCTCTTTGCATCTTCTTCTTCCTCATCTTCCTCTCCTCCTTCTCATCCTCGCAAGCCGCAACGCGCGGCACGCGTCGCCTGGACTCTTTCCCCCACTCGGAAGGTTTTGCATCGGCCGCTCTCTCAAAGGGGAAAAATGAGAAGGAGAGGAAAACAGAGAGATAGAGAGAGAAAGGAAATGGAGAGGGGCGAGAGATTGAGGGCAGAGAAAGCGCACACATAGAAGTCGATGCGGCGCTTGCTCCGAGGCGCAAAAGAGGACTTTCAGGGCCTCGATATTCTGTTTTTGTTTTTCTATACATTTTATCGAGGTGCCCTTGAATAGAAGGCTCATCAATTAAAGGAACATGTATACTTTGACCGCAACTTTCAGCTATTTCATTTTGTGACGATAGAGCGTGAATGCACTTTTTTTCTTGAGAGCTTCGTGCAATTTACAGTCAATGTGCTTTTTCTCGGTGTTGACGTACTTTATTCTGTCGTCAGTCTCTTCAATTTTCCTGATTTTCAATTTAAATAAATCCCATTCAAATCCTATTTCTTCCAGGAAATGAGCCTTTAAAATCCCTTTCCATATCGTCTTCTGGAATTCAATTTGCCGTCTCCTCCACGCCTCCAGTCATCCTTTGCATAATCTCTTCTCACAAAAATTGATCTCACATAGTCAAAATTGAAAAAAAAAAATGAGCGGAAACGCCGGAGAGTCGTCATCGTCGTCGAAAATGCCCGAGAATTCTGGACCCACTACTACGGAAAAGGGGTGAGTTGGAAGGGGGAGAGTACCTTGAAGACGCACATTGTCTGAAAATTGCTCAAGATCGTCTGATTTTCAGATCCGAGTATCTCGAACAACTGGCCAATGAGGCCGAGGAGTTGAGGAAGAAATTGGATCAGGAGAGGCATAAGCTCAATGATATTCCAAGTAAGTTTCGGGGAAATTTTGGCGGAAAAAAACTGGAAGAAATGCCGAGAAATGCAGAAAACGGATTCCAAAACGGCCGGAAAAAATAAAAAACCAAGTTTCGAGCCAATAGTTTTGCTCCAAATGCTCCAAATAACTTCAAATTGGTTGTGCGCAACCCTGATTGGGTTCTAGATGTGCTTCCAAAATTTCAAACTCTAGCATAACTTTTACAGTCCAACAAGCCGCCGAACGACTAGACGTGATGGGTCAACTCGGTGTGAAGCAGCGACGGATCCTTAAAGGACACGTCGGAAAGGTTCTATGCATGGATTGGTCGTTGGATAAGCGACACATTGTCTCGTCGTCGCAGGTTGGTAACAAACAAAATTTTGAAGATACAGTATCCCAAAAACTTGAATTCCAGGACGGGAAAGTGATCGTTTGGGACGGGTTCACCACGAACAAGGAGCACGCATTGACCATGCCAACCACCTGGGTGATGGCTTGCGCATTCTCACCGTCTAGTCAGATGATTGCTTGTGGAGGACTTGATAACAAGTGCAGTGTGGTCCCACTGTCCTTCGACGACGACATTATTCAGAAGAAACGTCAGGTCGCAACTCACACCTCATACATGTCGTGTTGCACATTCCTAAGGTCTGATAACCTCATTTTGACGGGAAGTGGAGATTCCACATGTGCTATTTGGGATGTGGAGAGTGGACAGTTGATTCAGGTAAGGTGCCCTTCTATTAGAAGAAATGTGGTCTTGAAAACTGAATATTCGAAATCAGCGCGTTAAGGCGGTTCGAATGAGTGTTATGACTAGGTTTGGAAAATTTTTCCAATATGGGTTTCACCACGACAATTAAAAACTACCGTATCACGGCACATTTTTATCGGATTGCGATGAAACTGATAGATTTAGAATCAGCAAATTAAGGCGGTTCGAATGAGTATAATCATGACTAGGTTTGGAAAAAAGTTTTGAATCTGGGTCCCACCACGACTACCGTATCTGGGCAGATTTTCACTCAATTTCGGTGAAACTGATAGCGTTAGAATCAGCAGATTGAGGCGGCTCGAATGAGTATAATAATGACTAGGTTTGGGAAATATTTTGAATTTGGGTCCCACCAAGAAAACAAAAAACTTTCTCAAGGCGGGACCCAAAATCTCAAATATAGTCATGGTTATACTCATTCGAATCGTCTCAACGAGCCAATTTCAAATAACATGCTGACCAAAAATTTCCAGAACTTCCACGGTCACACCGGCGACGTTTTCGCCATCGATGTTCCCAAATGTGACACCGGAAACACGTTCATCTCGGCTGGAGCCGACAAGCATTCCCTCGTCTGGGATATCCGTTCAGGACAGTGTGTCCAATCGTTCGAGGGACACGAGGCCGATATCAATACAGTACGATTCCATCCGAATGGTGACGCTTTCGCCACCGGATCTGATGATGCAACGGTATGTTTGTCCGGATGTCCAATATATTTTTTTCGACTTTTACGGTTGAAAAAAACCTTTAAAAACAAAAAAAAAAATAATAATTGTCGTAGAATACACTGCAAACACTGTGAAAATTCAAATTTTTCAGTGCCGCCTGTTCGATTTGCGTGCCGATCGACAAGTATGTGTCTATGAGAAGGAGTCCATCTTGTTCCCGGTTAATGGAGTGGATTTCAGTTTGAGTGGTAAGTAAAACAGCAAAAGAAATTAGTGAAAAATTACCGTAACCCTGTCAGTTTTGTCCCGATTTTTCGAAAAACTTTTTTTTTATTTCGGGTCCCGCCACGAAAATCTAAAATTCGCTGTATCTCTGCTAAATTTGATCGGTTTGTTATGTAAAGGATACCACTGGAATCAGCAAAACCAGGCGGTTCGAACGAATATAATCATGACTAGGTTTCGAAAAAAAAAATTTTTTTTTCTATATTTGGGTCCCACCACGAAAACCTAAAATTCGCTGTATCTCTGCTAGATGTGATCGGTTTGTTATGAAAAAGATACCATTAAAATCAGCAAAATCGGGCTGTTCGAAAAAATATAGTCATTTTATTATTCGGGTCCCGACACGATTTGGTAGGGCAAAATTGAAAAATTCAGAAAATTGTCATAATTAGGCTCATTCGAACTGTCTTAATGAGCCGATTTTGACTGAATTGTTATTACTGAAAATCGACTGGCAAAGATATGATAGTTATTCTGTTTTCGCGGCGAGACCCGAAAAATTGAATTTTTTCGAAACTTAGTCATGATTATGCTCTTTTGAACCGTCTTGACGCACTGATTCGGAATATTTGATTTTGGAAGCTGCTAATCGAAAACTGATAGAGATACGGTAAGGAAAAAGACTCAATTGTTAAAAATAGGTAAAAATCCGTCAAGCTCCGCCTCTTTTTACCTGAAAATCCTCCATTTCTCTTCCAGGTCGCATTCTGTTCGCCGGTTACGGTGACTATCGCGTCGGTGTCTGGGACTCTCTCAAATGCGTGCGTCACTCGGTGCTCTATGGTCACGAGAACCGTATCAGCTGCTTGCGAACGTCTCCCGATGGTACGGCGGTGTGCAGTGCCAGCTGGGACTGCACCATTCGGATTTGGGCTTGAAGGCCTAAGCCTAAAAGCATAATAAATATTTTTTGAGCTTTATGTCACTTTCCCTACGCCTAATATTATCTCCGTTTTTGAAAAAATCTAGTCACACACCCCGAAAAATAGTACTCGTTCATTTTGTAAATATAGTGAATTTTGTCCATTGGAAACAAAATTTGCCCAAATAAAAATTCAAAAAATCGTTGAAAAAAAGGCAAGGACACATTTTTTTGTTGTGTGGTGAAACAAATACATATTATGTGTGGGTGGAGAAGGAGAAATGAGCAACGTATGGCAAAAAGTGAAGAAGCAGAAATAGTACTGTAAAGAGAGGAGAAGGCAGAGAGAAATGGAAAAAAAATGCAGAAAAACGTTCGATAAAACTGTTGCCCCGAAAAAGAGATGAAGAGAGATAAGAAGAGATAGGAAAAAAGTGAAAAAGAGCAAGAGAATTTAGGCACAGCAGAAGCATCTGACGCAGTTGATGATGATCGAGAGGATGGTGCAGACGGCGAGGAAGAGGAGGAGAACGGTGACCCAGTCCTGGAAAAATTGGAAGTTTAGGGGTTAATTCGTCGAAAAGCGCTCAAGAATAGCCAAGACTGCACTGGAAATAGTCGATGATGGGTCCTATGAACCATAAATGCGCAGAGTGGGTCTCGCCACGCAGAAGCAATTACTGTAGGATTTTTAGAGTTTCTAATCGCGGCGAGACTTTTTTTTCGGTCATTTTTGATCGCATTTCTAGGAAATCGGTATTATTGGAATCATTGTGTCAAGACGATTCGAATGAGTATAATCATGACGGGATTTAGAGAACTTTGAATTTCAGGTCCCGCCGCGAAAACAAAAAAATGATACGTTTTTTAAATTTTTCGTTGGTGTTCAATAAAAATGATGTCGTTGAAATTAGCGCGTCAAGACGCTTCGAATGAGTACAAATGTTAGCGGATAAATTTTTTGACCTACTAAATCGTGCCGAGACCCGAAAAATAACGATTTTGGCTTGAAATCGACCAAACTTGACTAGAAATGCTTAAAATAGGCAAAACTGGACCCGAAACTGTCAGAACTGGTTCCCAGCAACCTTAAAGGCACTACCTGAGTCTCGCCACGCAGAAGCGAGTACTGTAGGAGTTTTAGCGTTTTACCTGAAGACGGAAGCAGCATTGATCGGCGATCTGTCCGCAACACTTGAAGTACCAGAACACATTCTCCTCTGGGCACGCGGATCCGACGACTGGCAGTGGACAGGCCAGTGGACTTCTACGAATCGTCAGTGGCTCGATCGATTTGACATACTCCAACAGATCGTCTCCTTCGGCGGCGACGCCCGGAGCACACGCGAGAAGGCCGATGGCGAAGAGGAAGAGTGGAAGAGTGTAGGATGACATACCTGTAAAAAATTGAGGATTATTGATGGAATTCGGTAGAGGAAAAGAGCAGAAAAATGGCAAATGCGGTGAGGATTCGGAAAGAGAGGGAAGAATTAGCAAAAAAGACCTAAAAACGCTCAGTAATGCCGGAAGTGGACTGTCGGCAAGACTCCCCTAGCGAGGATTGTTTAGCAGACCCAAACTAATTTCAGACTCTTCGAGATCTGCAATTCTTGAAGCTAGGTCCGGGTTGGGCTGGAGAAAGGGGAACAACTAAGAATACCCAACAGGAATAGCTTGAATCAGCAAAAAAACGGTGACCAATGAGCTTGAAGTCTGCTAAAACCGGAGGCCAAACTCATCAAAAGTGATCACGACGTGACCAGAAACAGTGGTGATCGACATTATAAGGAACTCTCATGCAAAATCTCAAAACCAGTTCAAAAAAGCCTAAAATTGGCTTGTAACATTCAAAATTCCCTAGAATTTGTGAAGAATAAACTGGAAATGGCCGAAAAAACTATCGAAACTATCAAAAATTGATTCTTTCTTCGCATGAAACTCCAAGAAAGAAATGACGAGATATCTAAAAGACGAAAGATAGATATTCGCTTCGGTTGAGTGGAGTAAGAAGAAAAATGGAGCGAAAGGAAGGAAGAAATGGGGGAAAATTGAATCCGATTACCAAAAGGAAAGACTGGTCGACGGCATCGGGGGTCTCGGTAACGAAAAAGTAGAAGGAAGAAGTAAGAAATAAAATAACGGAATAGAGAAGAGACAGAGTTTAGCTACTACATCCCATGCCATTCCGATTCCTCGTTCCGCATTTACTTCCCTCTTTTGTAACTGTAACAGGTTTTCACTTGATGATTTACTACTGTTATGCAACTGCGAGAGGGAGATTATGATGACGTGGGGGAAAAAGATGAACTAATGGGAGTGACGTTCCGGCCGAGTGGATAGGTTAAAAGTCAGGATAAAGCTTGACGGCAAGCTTTTTTGAAACATAAAATTGGCTTAGCAAGACCCATATGTTTCGAAACATATAAAATCGTTGTCTCGCTGTAGACAGATCAACATCTGCAAACTCGAAGAGTGAGTTAAACTTGAACATCGGAATGCTCCGAGACAAGCTGGAATCCGCTAAGTTTCAGCCCAGAAGGATGTCAGAGAGTCAGACATCTAGGCAGACCTTCAAACCGAAAGGTGCTACCTGAAGCCGTCTTTTTCAGCTCAACATGGAAAAATGAGCAAGAAAAACTAGTTTTTCTTCTTCCCTCTAGACTAACGAGTCTGTCAAAGTAACGGAATTATTCAAAGAAGAAACTACTCGAAAATTCACAGAAAAAACTAATTTCTGGTGTAAACATGACTAGAATTCTAAACGAACATATGAATGGAAACACTGCGCTCCGTTGGTAAATTTGGACGCAGAAGCACACGACTGGAGTGGTAACATACAAAATTCTGAGTCCAAAACTTTATGAAAGAACTTGAGAAAACACCACTCTGAGGTAGAATAATCGAATGATCTCCAGAAATTTGCACTAAAATCTTAGAAAACAGCCATAACTTCTAGCAAAAACCTTGCTTCCTTTCGATTCAATTTCAACAAACGCCGTTTTCGAAAAACTGAGTGACTTTGTGTGTAAGGTATGTGTGGGTGCGCGGTCACTGCCTTCGGAAGGTCAAACCAAATGATTGCATTTAGACCTTTTTGAGGAATAGAGACACCACACATGGAGAGACGATGATTCGAAATTGATTGCTAGTTTAGTTGAGAGACACACAATAGCTATTAGCTAAAATCAACGAGGACGATCTAATGAAAAGAAAAAAACGGATCCGTTTTAGGTAATTTCGACTAGATTAATCTCGAATAAAAATCAAGAGAAAGTCAGGTTTTGGGCCGTTAAAATTGGTGAAAAATCTTCAAAAATCTCCAATTTTTAGTGTGTGAAAATCACACAAAAACGAGCGGAGTAAAGAAGGCTTTGCAGTATAATAAATGCAAATAAGGCGGAAAATAGGAGACGACGATGCGACACAAAACGAAAAACGAGAAGAAGCCGTGACGGATGAGATGACCGGCCAGCCCGATCTTCTTCTCAATTTCCGTAGGGAAGAAGCAGCTGTGTAGGGCGATTCATTATTTCCTTTTTCTCCCTTTTTCGGGTAAAGGAGGTTATCACGGTGGAAAGCGAAAGGTGATGACCCTCCTTCTGGAGACAATGAAACAGGAGGGGAAATGAAAAGAAAGTGACGTTTAATCACCCATTCTTCACCAGGAAAAGTGATAAATTTTCGAATTTTCACTAGATTTGGCGCTCGGTAGGAGGTCAAAAATGTGGAGAGGACACGGTGTGGATTGAACCGAAAAAATAGGAGAACGTGCTGAATTTTTGATAATTTCGGGTTCAAAATCAAGAAAAACCAGCGTTTGGCAACTGGTTCCCGTTGTTGGGTCCTGCCAAGAAACCATTGGAAAAGCTCTTTCTCGGTTACTTTTGCTCCAAACGCAATGAAATCGATAGCGTTAGAACTAGCTAATCGAGATGATTCTGAATCGCATGGTTTCTTCAAAATCGACAAATTTTAAGAGAAATCGCTACAAAATGCTGGCTAAAATCTTCAGCAGCGACAAAAAGTCACTCGGCGAAAAAAACCTGGCGCATCGCCAAGATTCTTTCTTAGTAGCCAACAAAAAACGGAACGCTTGGGAAAAAAAGAACCAACACGTCAGTCAACCAGCAGAGTCTGCCTGCTGATGCATAACCAATGTGATACATATTTGGTCGTGCTGTCCAAAAACAACGTAGCCTAACGGAAGAGGGTGGTGGAGGCCAAATCAAGATCGTCGACGGAAATTCGACATGGAAACAAAAAAAAACGGGGACACACCCAAGAAACTTTCTAATCGCCAACGAACACAATATTGATTTGTGTGGGGTTCATAAGAGACAAACATTTCGCCTTTGTTATATCAAAAGGGTATCACAGGCAGCAGTTCTTTTTGTGTAACTGTGCGTGCGCAGGTCGGTGACGGACCAGTCGATGCAATGTTTGTGGAGTGGACTTAGAGAGGGAGAGGACCGTAAAGGTTGTGATGATAAAAAAGGCCAGTGGGGAGAGAAAGAGAAAGGGGTGACGTCCTTGACCATGGGAGAGATGGCTAATGTGTGTTGGAGAAGTAGAAAAAAGGAGGGGGAGTGAGTATTGATTATTGGGGTTGGAATGGGAAGTTCGAAGAGCCATTTTTGCTTTAAAGGCGCAACGAGCTCGTTCTTTAAAGAAAGAACTTTCGAGAGACAGGACCAACAAACCTCGCCGGCCCCAAGAGAAAACAACAGATGGAGAGGATTGGTGTATAAAGTACATTGTTCTAAGCGAACATATGTTCGATATACGCGGACTAATAAAACATACAATTGCAATTTACATCCGAGAGTTTTCTCTCGAGAATTCTAGTTCTGAGCAATGTTGAAAGGAGAAGCTTTTCAGTATGTTTTATACAGACGAATTGAAAACATGTTTTACATCAGTCTGAATCATAGACGAACTGACGTCAATTGACAACATAGGATGTTTCGGAAGTGTCAAAACTTCCAAAATCGAGCTTTTTGGAGTCCAAACTCTGCTGGAAAGCGTGCCGGCTCTAGGAAGTCGGAAACCTCCTGAACCAAGAAAAACCAAGTAAAAAATACCCAAGAAACCACGAAATCTCATCGAAAGAACATGTGATTTTCGGTACGTTGATGCCTGGACAGTAGGCCGGCGCGCGCCCTACTACACAAAGATGTGGAGAAGAACGCCACATGAAAACCGCAATATAACCCACAACAGAAGAAGAAGAAAAAGAACCTGTCCTATCGGCGTATTAGGCAACCAACTGGTCATGCCCAGAATCATCATGAATCGATTGGATGGAAGGATTCAGACGAATTTCGCTGACTCATTATTACACCCTTATAAGTGGAGGTGGCAGATTTCGATGGGGAAGAAGGAAGGAGGAGAAAGTCGAGTGGTTCGTCGAAATTTCGCAAAATTTTGAGGAGGAGAAAGTGGTTTAGGTTTGGAGATAGAAGACATTGTAGTTTGTGGTCTGGGAGAACTTTGCAAAGGAGATTATGCTTTTCACAGCCTGAGCAATAAGTACAATGCACCAGAATAGCATGGATCTTTCGAAGATTTTCAAGGATGAGCAAGCTTCTGAGAGCGACAACTGTTCTGCCAACAGATTTTTCTTTATATATTTCGAAACTTTTAATTCGACAGAGTGTTTTTTTTTCTAGGATCTGATCATGAGGAAGTTTACACCCACGTTACAGTATCTTTCAAGGAAAAGGACGGAATGATAAAATTGAGTCATGTGATGATAGAGATTGGCTATAGAATTTTCTGTTTCAACGCCATCGGGAAACGCTTTTTAATCAAATTTTCAGCTGATCTTGTTCGCGCCAGCATCTCAATCAAAAACTTCAAAAACTTCAAAAACCACAAAACCGATCAGCGACAGCAGTCACATTTTCTTTACAAAAGGTGGAAAAAAAACCAATTTCATCAGGTTTTTAGTATCAAATCGGCAGTCGCTATGTCTCTCGCTTCCGACGTATCAAAACAGCGAATGACGAACTTTTTTTTTAGTTTTTAAAGAGGACTGAAGCCACAAATTTTTATTTTCGATTCTGGTAGATTAGCACATTCTAGAGATTTTTTCTCTTGACGCATAATCTCAACTTTTGAAGCTTTTCTTCATATTTCATGACAAAACTTGAGGTTCCTAGTGAAAAAAACAGTGAAAATCAATTCCACGTATGGCCACGTAGCGGAAAAACTTCGTGGATTTTATGTATTTCGAAGCGGTATATCTCGTTTCAGAGCTGATTTCGACATGTGCTTCAAAAGAAAAAAGTGTTTAGAATCTGCTAATCCACCGGAATCAGAAATAAAAGTTAGTGAATTCAGTCCTTTTCAAAATTTTCACTTTTTTTTATCGTTTTAAAGTACTTTTCGCTTTTTTTCACGATATTTATACGGAATTTTGCGAATTTTTGATGCGAAACATCAGAAAATCGACCAGAACTATCAAACAATAAGAAAAAATGCCATTAAAAAGGAAGAAAGCGCGAAAGGACCATCGAAAATCGAAAGGTGTCCGCAAACGATGCTCCGATTTAACGCTTCGTCGCTTTTTAGCGCCTCGAAAAACGCCGATTTGAACTGCCGCGCATGGAATAAACAACACGCACCACGTGATTTCGGAGTGACGTTGCGAGAGAAAAATCATTTTTTTTCAACGATTTCCAGATTTTTTTCGTTTAACTCTTTGTTTTCAGTGTGAAAGCTAGTATTTCTGTAGGTATTGTTAAAATCGAAGCTTTAAAAAATTATCCACATCAAAAAATCAATAAAAAAATTTCTCAGAAGCCAGAAAAAATGGGCGAGGAAGACGAGAAGCAACAAGTGGACAAGCACAACTGGGGAAGCGAAGAGTTGTCGAAAGTAGGTTATAAAAAACAATAAAGATGATGCGCAATCCTAAAAAAATGTTGTCTGAACCTCCCTACCAAGAGGGCAAACAAGATCACACTCTCTCACCTCCCGAGAGTGTGTGTAACAATTGTTCCCGGTTTACACTCTCTCTCTATCGCGGCCACGTCTAGCTTTTCGTCAAATTACTTTCGATTAAATACTTTACTTTTTTTCATTTCGTTTCGAAAATCGGAAAAATGCCGTCCAGCGACGAGGAGAGCGATTTCGATGAGCATTATATTCCGGAAGTAAGGATTTTTGAAGAGAAGCGGATATTTTCCTGAATTTGGCTCAAAAAATCAATTTTTCAAGTAGCTATGAACAAGTTTCTGGACAAAAATCTCTATTTCGGCCGATTTTCAGGCGTTTAGTGCTCACTGAGCTCAAAATGAACGTTTCCGACCGGAAATCGCTTCAAATGCCGCAAAGTCCACCAGAATCAACAAAAAATTGCCTGAGTTAGGCATTAAACTCTAATTTATCCTTGAAAGCCAAAAGTGACATTAATTTAAGTTTCTTTCGTGAAAACTGGCCAAAAAACGCTCAAAACCGAACGAATTCGATTGAAAAATCACATAAAAATCGCCACATTCCGGCCCAAAAACCCAAAATTCCAGGTCTCCGACAACCAAGAGGAAAAAGAGGAGAATCTGAAGCTGAACACCGACGCGCTCGGCAATTTGTTCAACAATTCGGCACCGGCTCGACCGAAAATCAACATCAAAAAGGAGGATCTTCAGCTGGTGATGACCGAATTGGAGTTGCCAGAGGCCACCGTACGCGCCAAACTCATCGAGACGAACGGCGACGTTCGTGAGGCTCTCCGATCTCTTTGCGGTCTTTAATTCGTGATAATTTACTTGTTGTTTCTCTATTTTTATTCAATTTTCGGAATTTTTGGAATTATTTAGAATAAACAATTGGTTTTTTTTTCAGCTTTAGGAGCTTTTTATTGAAGATTTTGGTTGAAAATCCATACTTTTTACCTTGTTTCCAGCCCTAAACCGCCAATTTCCAAGAAAAAAAATTTCAGAATGCCCGTCATCAAAGTGCAAACGAACCACAAAAAAGTGTCGGATGAGTTTGAGGTGGGTACCTAAAAATTAAATTTTTGTGCTGAAAATCCAAAATTTAGGCCAAAAACTTCATTTTAGCTCAATTTGCATCATTTTCAGGTCCGCCTGGCGGTTCACATGGCGAAAGTGATGCAACGACCCGAGAGCCAGATTTTTGTGTCGGTAAGTAGGAAACAGCTTTTTTTGCCTGATATTTCGAAAAATTAACTCAAAATCGCCGTTTTTTTAGGCCGAAAATTACAATTTTCCAGCCAAAATCCATGATTTTCGGCTATAAAAAAAACGATTGTCCAAAAACTTGCAAAATTACGAAAAATGATCTTATTTTACGAAAATTAACGTTTTTGGGCACAAATTTCATACATTTCTATGTGAAAATTCAAAAAATTGGGCCTAAAATTGACAAAAACAGCTCAAAAACATCAAAATAAAAGCGATTTTGGCCTAAAAAATTGGCGGTTAGATTCCCTTATTTCTGGTAAAATCTATAAAATTCAGCTCAAAATTCTGGTTTTGAACCAAAATGGGTTTAATAAATATCTAATTTTGAAGGTTTTTGTACTAAATTTTGCGAAAATTTCCACATTTCAACAAAAAATTCCCAAAACCCCTGCTAAACCCAGCCAAACTCCATGATTCCAGGTCGAAACGAATCCCCGAATGACACGTGGAAAGCTAACGGATCCACTGGCGATTCTCGAGGTGACCACGTCGACAGTACTCACTCCGCTCCTCACCGAAGAGTACACCGTGTCGATTTGTGACTTCTTCAAACAGGAACTCCTTCTGGATCCAGACGCCGTTCTCATCAATTATCGATCGTTGAGTCCCGAGTTGATCGGGTTTAATGGACACATTTTGACCGAGAATCGTCCGTTTATCACCAGGGATCGAGCGATTTTCATTCTTGGACTTTTGGCCATCGCATTTTCATTATTCATTCTTCAACTTCTTGAATACATTTGAATTAATGGCCTTTTTTTCTGTATTTTCCCCCCAAATTTGGCTTAAATTAAGCCCCATTTTTGCACATTCCTTTGTGATTTCCATGCATAATGTTGGTTGTGAATTTGGTTTTTTTATGTAAAAATGTATATAATTTCTTTCAAAATCTCTTTTTTTTTCGTTTTTTTTACCCGAAAATCAGGTTCTGACCCTGTAAAATACCTCATTTTCATCAGTTTTTAAGCAATTTTCCCCGAATTTTCTTTTTTTTTCAGAAATGCGATCAGTAGTCCGGGGCGTCACCACAAATATCCGAAAATTGATCGACGCGCGGCCGAAGAGCACCGGTCAAACGGTCTATCTGACGCACGTCAAATGGGTGACCGGCAAGGCTCAACTGGAGCACTATTTTAAGCGATACGGGTCGATTCAGAGTGTTAATATGTTTTATGTAAGGATTGGGAATTAGGCGCATGGGTCTTGTCGCGATTGAGGAATTACTGTAGTTTTTCTCGTGTCAGCTGAAGAAAAGTTACAGTAAGAACTTTAGTCGTGGCGAGACCTTCCAAAGCGCCTTTAAGCTGAACTGATTTCTTTAAAGGATCCCGAAACGGGCCTCCACCGTGGCTTCGCCTCAATAACGTTCGAATCGAAAGACGGAGCCAACAAGGCGATCGAGCAGCGACCACATGTTATCGATGGGGATCGGGTAAGGGGAATTTTGGATTTTCGGATAAAAAATTGGCTGAAAATCGGTAAATTTTGGCACGAAACTCACTAAAAATAGTGGAAACCGCCCAGAAATTTCTAGGAATTTTTCATCGAACGTGGGCCTAAAATAGGTTTCCAAAGCTCAAGTTTGATATTTTTGGCGTAAAAATTAAAAATTCAATGCCAAAAATCTATTTTTGAACCCAAAAATTGAGATTTTAGGCCTAAAAACCCCTAATTTTTCTATTTTCCAGGTCGACGTGGAGCCCTACATCCCGCTAATCTCCAAGAACAATAAAAAGAAGGATTTGACTTTGTAGCACCTCCCCTCCACCCTATATTCTTTTTTCTTGTGTCCCTTTAAATTCATCATGTTTCACTTTCTCTCCTCCTATATATTTTATAGGTTTTCTTGTCCTTGGCGTTGAACGCTAATGATTGTGTGTGTGCCCTTTTTTGAATATCCATGTTTCGGTGAATTGTAAATATTTTTCTAGTTTGGCTGCTCTTTTTTCGTAGTTTAGTCCACAAGAATCATTTCGCTAGGGTGCTTTTGCTCCAGTCATAGATATTGAATTTTGTGTGAAAATCCTCTAGAAATCGGTATTTTTCATGTAAATACCACTAAAAATTCTAACAACAAAAAAAATTAGAATCCATGCGTATTAAAAACTGGCAACGTGTAGGTCTCATAAGCGAAATCCTCCACATGTGTCGTATCATTATAAACGCCAATATAGTCAATCTCCAGTCGGAAGTCTCCATCGATTCGATCCATTAAAACGATGCCAATGGAGCTGGTGTCCTCCAGATTCACCCGATATTGACGATCCTGGATTCGACCGGCGACCGTGTGGAAGAACTTTGAAAATGGGATTTTCTCGTATTGCCAATAGGGACCACCGTGGGTGTGGAGGGGATGAGAGAAGGAGTCTCCCCATGTGAAATCCATGGATAATGGGGAGTGGAGCATGACTTTATAGCTTCGGCCGTCGCCACGGATCTGGAAATTTTGATTTGTGTTTTTGGATTTGGAGCAGGACTGTACGAAAGAAAAACCGAAAAATTATGAAAAAAATTTTTTTCGCAAACTTTTGACAAAAAAAAATCGGCTCCGCGACATTTCGGAATCGTTAAAAATTAGGCTTGAAATTTTCAAATTGTTTGACTCGATTTTGATCGATTTTCTGGAAAAATAGAACAAAATAAAATTTCAATATTTTTTTTTGAAAAAAAAAATTGACTGAAAAAAATTTTCCGAAATTTTTTTTCCCAAAAAAGTTCCAAATTTTATTTTCTTCTGATTTTCCAGAAAATCGATTAAAATCGAGTCAGAAATTTGAAGTTTTCAACGGTTTCGAAATGTCGCGAAGCCGAAAATTTTGCCTAAAACTTCTAAATTCACTGTTTTTCCCTACAAAAAAACCCTTAAAACCCCTCCAAAACTCTATGCACCTTCAACAATAAATGCGAGAAATTCCTCCACTTCGACAGGAATTTTTTGCGATTAAAAGCCTTCCGATCCTCCAATTTAATCGACGCCCATCCGGCTCGTTCAACTCGTCCATCTTTCAACACTTTCGTCGATATATTCCCACTGAAAACGGCGGTTCCGTGGTCGGATGGGGCCAGGGAGCACGTTGAGAAACCCTCCTTCCAGTCACTATCACATCCCGTTTTCCATAAATCGAGTTTCTGAAATTTGAATTTTTGGAAGTGCGATGGAGCGCATTTGCTTGTGGCTTGTGGTCATAATAAAGATTGCAGTGGAGCGCATTTGCCAGATACTAGTGTTTTGGGATTTTTTCAATGAGCTAAAATAGCTTCTCAACCTCAAATTTCAAAATTTTAAAAATATTTCGGTAGAGCTCATTTTCAACATATTTTGCAATGAATAAGAAATGTTGTAGTAGAGCATGTTTGCAAGAAAAAAACAGTACTTCTTGTGTATCAAATCGATATTCGACCCTCGCTTCGTTGTGCCTCACAAATCCAATGTCCTCCAACAGTTCGGTTTTTTCAATTGACACATTCCTGAACACCTCTTTTATCTCTTCGGAGAGCTTGGCTCCTTGCGTTTTACGGGTGTTTGGGAGCTCCGCCACGAGCTCTTTTACCGAGAAATCCGGATCGTAGCCGAGGACACCCTGGAAAAATTATAAGGTTTTTAGGCTAGTTTAGGCTGTTTTTAGGCTTCATTTTAGGCTCAATGAGCCTAGTTTTTGACGCGAAAGCCTCAGATTTTAGGATCACATACCCTGAAATATTAGGCTGATTTAGGCCGTACTTGGTGATTTTCTAGGCTGAAATAGGCTAAAAAAAGGCAGTTTTTTGACTGAAAAAGAGTCTGATCTAGGCTTTTTAGGCCTATATCCGACGCCTAAGCCTTAGATTTCAGGCCCATGAAGACAGGCTGGTTTAGGTCATATTTGAGGTTTTTCTAGACTGAAATAGGCTGATTTAGGCTTATAAAAGCCAATTTAGTAGGTTTTTAGGTTTCAGGTTTAATTTAGAGGCTTTCACGAGATTTTCAGAGTTTTTACGGAAAATTGCCTCAAAAATCCGAAAACTCACCTTGGGATTCGGAAAATTCGTATTAATCGGCACGGTGCTTGTGCCGAACATTCCGACTTTCTTCTTCTCGAGTAAATTCGTTTTTTCGGCATGACTCTGAATTTTTTTCTTTGTTTTCAAAAAAAAATTATTTGAAAAACCTGAATTTCCGATTTCTGTTCAGCCAATGAGCTATTCGATGACGTGGCTTTTTTCGAGAAGTATGCGCAAGTCGGATTGGTGATTTTTGGCACGAAAAACCCGGTTTGAAGCCTGGAGACTAGCATTGTGGAGGAGGAAAATGACGATGGTTTGTCCGAGAGGAGTACACGATGGGTGTGCAGTGGAGCGCGCTAGGAGAAAAATTAGCGCGAAGAGCAATTTTTTTGAAAAAAGATAAGAAAATTTTTTATTGAATTCAGAAGTTTTCGGTGTTTCTCCTGTATTTTCCCAGTGTTTCCTTTGGGTTTTTCTGGGCTTTCATGGTTTTAAAAAAAATCATTCAAACCTATTACTATATAAATTTAGATTTGTGAATATTTTATATTAATAAATCAATAAATACCTGTGAGAGAGAAAAAAAAACAATAAAAACTACATTTTTACGAAAAAGAGCGCAATTGCTATAAATTGAAAATTGAAAAATTAATGAGCGGCCTCCTCGTCCTTTTTGAATTGCTCATATTGTTGCTCGTTGAGCAGCTTGTTCAACTCATCCTCCGACTTCACTTTCAACTTGTACAACCATCCCTTCTCGAATGGACTCTTATTGATAAGCCCCGCCTCCTCCTCCAATTTCACGTTCTTCTCGGTGACTGTTCCGGAGATTGGCGCGTAAATATCCGAGGCGGCCTTCACCGATTCTACGGCGCCTGTCGAATCACCCTTGGAGATTTCCGTTCCCTCATCCGGCAGTTCGATGAACACGACGTCGCCGAGTTGTTCCTGGAGGAAAGATTTTTTGTTTCGGTGGAGGGTTTTAAGCTAAACCGGGATCAAAACGACCAGTTTATGGGACAAAATAAGGGTTTTTAAGGCCAAAAAGGCCGCTTTGGGACTCGAATAGGCTAGTTTTATGCTTAAAATGTCGGTTGGGAGGGAGGAATAAAACGGATTAAAGCGATCCGAATTTCTCGAAAAAAGCCTGATACAGAGTGAAAATTTTCCTAAAATGGTTGGAAGCGGGCTGAATTAGATGAAAAAAATAGTCTAAAACGGTCGAAAAAAATTCGAAAATTCTGAAAAATTTTTAAACTGTTTTTTGTGAAAATTCTTTTCCTAAAAACCCCTGTTTTTCCAAACTTACAGTGGCGAAATCAGTGATGCCGACGGTTCCGACACCGTTCTCCACCACCACCCATTCGTGCTTCTTCGTGTACAGGCGGCCTGGAAACATTTTTTTTTTATTTTGGATCAAAAATTGCTCAAAATCTTTTTTTTTTCGGAATTTAGTGCCCTAGAACCTACCAGAAGAGGCGAATCTGACGGCGGAGCGAAGCGACGAAACGGCACCACGACAAAGAAGGCTCATACCTGCAAGAATCAGGCAATCGATAGAGAAAATGACCGAAAATGCAAAAAGAAAAGGGGAATAATAGTTGCAGAAACGATTGCGAGTGGCGTCTTTCGTTATCAGTTGAAGGAGGTGGAGAAGAGAGATAAAGGCAATATAAAACCCATCTTTTGGCAAAACACAAAGATAGGGGTTTAATGATCGAAGGACACATTTTGGGCAAAAAAGAAATGAATAAAAATTTCAAGGTCCTGATTTTCTGCCTCCGCCGAAAAATTCAAAAACAACAGAAAAACAATTAATTTTCCACCACTCGAGGTCTTGTTGATGGTCATTGTCTGTGTCGTTTTGTTCTCATTTTGAGAATTTCTTTTTGAAATTTTGTTTTGAAAACACCGATAAACCTAAAGTTACGTTCATTTTCCCCTTTTCCCAGCTGCAGCTTCTTCCCAATTTTCTCCATTCTTCCGACCGCCCATTGCTTATGATTTCCAAAAAATCAATGACTCACTTTTATCACACACAATTCTAAATTATTTTTTTTCAGAAAATGATTTCCCCATTCGCTTCCGCCTGTCATTTTACCTTGAGAAACCGTATGAAAACACGTGAAAATCGCCCGAAAATCGGCAATGTGTGCAAACACCGCGACGCGACGGTGCGGAAAATGTGCCGGACTTGACGACGAATCAACCCGCAAATCCCGTGGTAAATATTCTTGGAAGCGGACTTTTGTGAGTTTTTTGAATAAAATTTGATGAAATTTGAATTGAAAAATGGAGAAAATAACATAAAATCTATGAAAAATTAATATTTATTCCGGAAAAACAGTGAAGAAGTAGGTAAAAACATATAGAAAGAGGAGTCAAAACAAACAAACTCTGGGGTCTAAAATTTCAGGTTTCCGAATAAGATTTCCGTTGTTTTCGAGCGTTAAATCAACTGAAAAATTGTCTAAAACTTATAAAAACGCGTAAAACCACTAAAAACCTGAAAGTTCTGGAATCCCATCTCGATTTCCCACAAAACTTCAATTCATTCTCATGAGTTTACCAAACTCATAGCAATATCAAATTCCAATAAAATATAAACGTTTTTCGATTCTATATCAATACAATAGACGGGGAGAGCCATGTACACCTTTTGTATTTATTTATTATTATTTCCGATTGCCCCGCTCCCCTCTGTCGTCCCATCCATTCACAAAACATTTTTTTATCATCCAGTCATTCAGTCTGGCTATTTTTTGTTCTAACCTAGACATTTTAGCTGTATTTTGTGTTAGCTGTAAAAATGAGCGGGGGTAAGCAAATGTTTGAAAAAATTGCGAAAAATTGAAAAAAAAATTCGAAATCTCCGGTAATCCCACGGGATTAAAGTTAGAGAAAAAAGCCAAACCAAAAAAAATCGCCAACAAAAAAAAATCAATTTCCAATGATTTCAGAGAGTTGGACACCGCGAAAACTCTCACTGGGAGTCACTCCACGTGCTCTTTCTCGCGTCGACGCCACCTCCACACCGTCGTTAGAGGTCCCTTATAAAGTGAGTTTAGTGGCTGAAAACCCCGAATTTCTACTAAAAAAATACAAAAATCGGATATATTTTGAGCCATGAGCCTCCCAAACGCCAAAAAGTCACACAATATGACTCAGAATATTACAAAAAAAGCGAGATGATTGCCTCGTTTTTTTTTGTTTAATATCCACAAAAAATGGGAGACTGGGAACATAAAAGTTGTGATTTTCCCGATTTTTCGCTATTCGATATTGCTTTTTTGACACTATTTCTCTGAATTTTCCAACCGAAAATGCATAAAAATCTTCAAAATCTGCAGAAAAAGGTATTTTTTTCCATCGAAAAACAATAAGAAAAAATCTACCGTAACATTAAAGGCGCACACCAAAAAGCTGTTTTAGGGTCTGGCCACGATCAATAATTCAGTTTTTTTTTGAAACAAAGTTCCAAATTTTAGATTGAAAAAGCACGTTTTCCAGAGGTTTTTCGATTCAAAATTTAAAAAATTACAATAAAATTCAAAAAAATAATTTTCAGAACACAAACCGCCGATTCTCGCTCGCCGCCACATTTCTCGACGCGACAAAATCGAATCGGAAGACATCGCTTTGTGTCGGTTAGTATTTGGAGGGAAATCATGTGAAATATTGGAAAAAATAGGAAAAATAAGAGAGAAAATTGAGGGCGATAAAAATCTCTAAAAGTGAAAATTTGGGAGTGTCGTCACAAAAAATAACTGGTTTGAACCCGTTGGTTTTCATAAAATAAGGTTTTCGGTTTCAGACTCAAAATTCAGTTTTTATTGATTTTTTTTCGTTAAAATAGGGTTTTTCCTACTCAAAAATTGATTTTTTGAACACAAAATTCAATTTTTGAAGCCAAAACTGAAATTTATACTGCCACGTCACCTCCTTCTTCTAAATCAAACAATTCTTCCTCTCCATCATATTTCTTATCATTTTTCACAGTTTTATGAGTTTTCCCCCTATGTATCATCAATATCATCTGTTCTCCTCCCCTCCCCACTCCGCCCTTTTAAGCACTTATTATCGTCACTTTTCAAATTCTAAAACCTCCCTTAATTATTCTATTATACTAAGAAATTCTGAATTTTCCAAAATTTGCAAAAAAAATGTCCCTCAGAATGACAAACGTTAAAATTCGACCCACAATCTCTTTGAAATCGAAAACGAAACCGGCGAAATATCAACGGCCCTCCCCCTTGTCCCAAACGATGGCCGCCCTGAATCTGGAGGAAAGGAATCCAAATTGGAGGAGGGATATGAGTGTGGATGAGGAAAATGGTGTGGATTTTGTGAAGAAAAAATGGGAAAAATAGAGTTAAAAAAAATTTTGAAAAAAAAATGGTTTCCGGTTTTTTTTGGGACGAGAAAAATGTTTTTTCATCACACGTTTAGGATGGAAAACGAATAAAAAGCCGGTAAAAACGTTGAAAAAATTTTTAAAATCCAATTTTTTTTCAAGATTGTCCACGCAGACTCAAACTTTTTTTTGAAAAAAAAAATTTGACCGAAAAAATTTTTCAAAAAAAAGTTTGAAATATTTTTTTTGTTTTAATTTTCCAGAAAATCGATTGAACTCGAATCAAAAAAATAGAAATTTTCGAACCTAACGGTTCTTTTTTTGGAAAAAAATTGGGTAGGTTTAGGTTAAAAATGTGCTTTTTTGAGACCAAAACTACCTGTCTTCAATCAAAAAATCCTCGAATTTTTTAGAAAAAGACTACCTGAATCACAATCCTCCTCGCCTCCGAACAGTCGCCGACTCGGATCTCAATCGTCCGTTATTCGTGGAGAGACCCATTCCAGAAGACTCGACTGGATCATTTCGGGCGGTTCGAAGCGATTCGATCAAACCACCGGCGAGGAGCCGCGGGCGAATGGGCAGAGCCATGCGGGTTATTGTAGTTGGTGGCAAAAAAGTCGGCAAAACCGCCATTTTGAGACAGGTCGCCTGTGTTGAGGATATCACTAATAAGGTGAGCGGCTATATTGCTCAGATTTCGATTTTCGGCTACCTAGATGATATATTCTGTATCAGCTCGTCAATTCGTTTCGAATGAGTACCCACAAGCCATGGTTCTGATAATATTTTATTTTTTGGGTCTCACCACGAAAACTGAAAACCTCCCGTATCTTGGTTAGTTTCGGTCGGATTTTTATGAAATTGATATAATTAGAATCAGCACATCAAGACGCATCAAACGAATACGCAAAAAACCCAAATTTTTTCTCTTGGGGTCTGCCACGATTTGGTAGGTCAAAAATCAAAAATTTTGGAACCCAATCTTGAGTATACTCAGTTGAACCGTCTTGACGCGCAGATTCTGAATATATAGTTTTAAAGGATGTAATTCAAAAATTGACTGAGATATGGTAGTTTTTCGGTTTTCGTGGCGAGACCCAAAAACGAAATTTCCTAAAGTTCAGTCATGATTATACTCATTCGAACCGTCTTGACGCGCTTAATTCAACGTTATAGTTTTTATCGAAATTCGCCCAAAAATAACCGAAATACGGTAGTTTTTCGATTTTCGTGGCGAGACCCGAAAACCAAATTTTTTCAAACCTAATCATGATTATACTTATACGAACAGTCTTGGCGCCCTGATTCTGAATATATAATTTTGGAAGCTGAAAATCAAAAATTCACAGAGTTCCGGTAGATTTTCTGTTTACGAAAATCTGCGTGCGCCTTTAAACTAGCCCGAGCCGGGATATACGCGTTTCTGGACCCGAATAGTCAAAAAAGAAATTCATTTTCAGCCCTACGAAGCAACAATCGAGGATACGTATCAAGTGTTACTGGAAGAGCCGGACAAAGCTCGCGAGATCCTAATCCTTCATGACACGGCGGGAGTTTCAAATTACGGACCAGTGGAGCTCAAAAAAGCATATGTTCAAGCGGCGGACGCCTTCGTTTTAGTGTATTCATCAGCCGATTATGAGTCGTTTAATCGAGTGGATTTGTTGAAAAAATGGATTGATCGACAGTTTGGAAAGGATAAAAAAGAGGTAAAAATTTGTCTTGCCGGGCTACGGTATTTCTGGTTTTTTTTCATCAGACTTGATGCAAAACTGACCGAGATAGCGCCGAAATCGGGTTTTCGTGGCGGGACCCAAAAAACCAAATTTTTTCAAACCCAGTCATTATTATACGCATTCAAACCGTCTCATTTTGCTGATTCTGATGGTACCATTTTCATTGAGATCAGACCAAAACTAGCTCAGATATGTGGGTTTTTATTTTTCTGGCAGGACGCAAAAATTTGAAAATTAGTCGGAGAGGAGTACACGACATCGGTCGCGAGATTTGCTTTTTTGACCTCCAAAACAACCTACAAAACGTTCAGTTTCCAGTTCGACATGCAACATAGCGCGCCTCCGGCGCTCTTGCATTTCTCAAAATTCCTAATTTCCAGGTGCCGATCGTAGTGCTGGCGAATATGCGCGACCGACCCGCCACCGTGGACAGTGCCTTCGCCCACAGCTGGGCAACGAGGGAAAAGGTGAAATTGTTCGAGGTGACCGCCAAGGATCGGGGAAGCCTCGTCGACTTCATTCACTACGTTGGCCATCGTCATTTCCACCCCACCAGTAAGTGTGCATTTTGGCGTGACAGTGTTTGCAGACGTGGCGTCTTATTTGACGACAATTCATTTTTTTCTTTGAAAAATTGAACAATATTTTGTCGTCCACGATCCCTCTAATAAAAGGGCACCCCGGACAAAAATCAATATTTTTTTTGCAGAAGAATCAAAATTCTCGCTATCGAAGAAGCTGAAATCGGAGAAATCCTCAAATCCGGCGATCCTCATGGATTTTTGATTTTTGACCCACCCCCCCCCCCTCTGTGATAATTATTTTTTCCAAAAAAAATATTCTGTGATTTCATTTTTCTCTCCCCCTCCCAAAATTGGCCATAATCTCTGTGCCCATAAAGTAACTGCGCTCCATTGAACAAAAATTATCAATAGGGCGCAGTTGCATTCTTACCCCCACAAATTTTCATTTATTAGGCACCCAACTAATTCTATATGTATCAGTATTCGCGTGTCCCCCCTCTAAAAAACCAAATCCTTTTTCGTTCAATAGAGCGAACTTGCATCATCATCAACATCATAATTTTCGAAAAAAATTCAAAAATTCAGGTCCAAATATATATATTTGTATATGTTAAAAAATAATAAAGAGGAAAAAAGAAACAATTGTTGATAAGAATGGGTCTCGAGAGGAAGTGTATAAAGGATGCGGATACGGTTAGAATGAAATTTAAATATTGGATGGCGGCGGCGCGGCGCGGCGCGGGAATTCAAATCTTGCGGTGTGGTTCGAATCCGTAGTTGACTTCTGTAAAAAATTGAAATATTAAAAAAAAAACTTCTTTTTGGAACTCACCGGAATATCCACGTGGCGATCCGGCGGAGAGGGATGGGGCGCTCTGTAACTAGGTAGAAGGTTTTTTTCTGGAGATTTTAGGTAAAAATAGCAGGGATGGGGCGAAGCGTGTCGAACACGGACATTTTTTCGTCAAAAGAGAAAAAAAGGGGGGAATTGAGCAAAAAATGCGAGGGGGAAGGCTAGAGACGCATAGTGTTTTTCGTCTGCGTCTCTGCGTTCGCGTGCACTCTCGCTGTCTGCAAAAAATCGTCAATTAGCGCATTTCGACACGCGTAACACGCTACCGACCCATCCCTGAAAAATAGCCTAGAAGAGGTCAAAAACGAACTAGAAAAGGGCACTTAAGTCCGCAATTTGACGTGACGGTGTCTGTTGGCGGTGTCTGCGGACTTGACGTTATATCAAACGACAGTTTTTCGAATTTGCTCGGGGAAGGTCTACAAACACCACCACTGACACCGTCATGTCAGATTGCGGACTTTCCGCAATCTGAGCTTTTGTAGGCCCGTTTAGGTCTGTCGAAGGGGCCTATAAGTCGATTTGAGGCTCTTCAGGCTATTCCTAGGACGATTTAGGCGCTTGTAGGTTAAGCCGTTTTGTAGACCGTTTTAGGCTGTTTCAGGATTTGTTTTAGGTATTTCGAGGGGTTCATTGGGCTCTTCTGAGCGCTGTTTGTCTGTCCATCTGCCTGTCTATCTGGCTATTTGTCTGTCTGCCTATCTGTCTGTTTATCTATCTGCCTGTCTATCTGTCTGGCTATCTGTATGTTTGTCCGTCTATTTATCTGTCTATCTGTCTATCTGTCCCTCTCTCTGCCCATCTCTTCCCAAAAACGAACCGGCGCAGACGCGGCGTCCTCCACATATTTCCGGTACAAGGCGCTAATGACCTCTTCGGTCTTCAGAAATCCGTTCGTGTCCATCATGAAATAAATCAATAAAATTCCGTCGGCACACAAGTATTGATGAACGAAACTGTAGCGATACTCGTGAAGTTTACTGTCCATCGGCTCCTCCTCCAACGTCTTTTTTATCAGTTTGTAGATCATCGATTCGTTCATTTGACGACTTTTGATGCGGAGGATCCATTTGATGGTGCCCATTATGGAGAGAGCGGTGAGCTGGAAGATTACAGGGTTTTGGGTGAAAAAGCTCAGAAAAATGACGGTGATAGCTTGAAATCGGACTTAAACGGTGTGATAGTGAGCCAGGAAAGGTCTAAAGTGAGCCCAAACAACCTGAAATAGGCCTTTACTAAGGCCTTCACTCAGGCCTGGTTAGGCTCGATTTCAGTCCCTGCCACACTAGAATCCGGCGTTTCAGGCTCTCTTTTCGGCCCTTTCAACCCGAATGTAAACAATTCAGGCTCAATTTCAGGCCGTTCAGGCCATTTGGCCTGGTTTAGGCCTGACTTCAGGCTGTCTAGGCTCAGTGTTAAACTCAGTTCTAGGCACTTTTCGGCTGGAATTCACGTCTTTCAGGCTTGATTTTCGGACTTTCCAGCCTAATTTAGGATTATCAAAGTCCGGTTTCGGATTATTCAGGCCTGATTCTAGGCCAATTTAGGCTTGACTTTAGGCTAATTCGGGCCTGACTGAGGGCTATCTCAGGCTCAATTTCAGGCTAGCTAAGGCCCAGTTTCAGGCTGACTGAAGCACAATTTCAGGCTGATTGAGAGCCTCGACTTCAGGCCTTTCCCCCATCAAATCCCCTATTCCGTACCACAAGAAACCAGAAATAGATGCCGACGAATATCTTCTCATTGATCACATTCATCGGAATAATGCACTGCGTTTTGTGATTCACAAAACGATCCACCGACTCCTGTAGTTGATATTCACAGCCGACAAGGATCGGAAAGTATTGAAAACGATTGAAATCGCCGTCGGCGAGCACCGCCGCGAACTTCTTCTTATCCGAGAACGCGTAGAAATCGTGGAGACGCGGTGGCGGATACATGAACTTTTTGAGGAGCTGCAAGAGAGAAAATTGGGTGCGGTTGGGAATTTTGAGCCAAAAAAAAAAATAATTTTTGAGCTGAAATTGCAATTTTTGCTTTGTTGAGCATGAAAGAAGCAGTCTCGTGCCAAAAAAAAAGAATTTTTGAGGCAAAAAGAGGCAATTTTGAGCCTAAAACTCAGGATTTTCAAGCCCAAATGTGACAGTTTTGATCCTGATATTCAGGGTTTTTGAGCGCAAAATAGGCAATTTCAGGTCTGGAAGTAGGAGTTTTGAGCCCAAAAGAGGGAACTTTGACCCTAAAATTGGGGATTTTTGAGCCAAAAAGAAGCAATTTTTACTCTGAAATTCAGGTTTTTGAGCCGAAATAACCTAATTAAGGGCACAGAATTGAGGATTTTCGGGCCAAAAAGAGACAATTTTAGGTCCAGAAATAGGCATTTTTGAGCCAAAGACAGGCAATTTCGGGTCTAGAATTGGGGATTTTAGAGCCAAAAAAATCATTTTTGACACTAAAATTGAGGATTTTGAAACCCAAATGAGCCAATTTTGAGCATAAATTTGTGAACTTTTGAGCGAAGGAAAGGAAAATTTCGGCCTAAAATGGCAACTTCTGGCTTCAAAATTTTAGGTCCAAAAAGCCAAAAAAAGGCTATTTTTTCTGACAACGGGTATTTTCCTTACATCAAACCCCCAGGTCCACGATTCGACATCCAGGAATTTGGCGATCAATTTCATTTGAACAATGACATTGGTTATGAAGAACAGTTTGGTAAGCGTGTAGAGAACACTGGGAAACGCCGAATTGAACGTGATCCACGAGAAGTATCCCATCTTGTGAGCACGACGATATTTGAAGTGATCATGCATATAACTGACGATTCGATCCACTTTCTCTTTCGTCTTTTCGAACGTTTTTTCGCTGTTGATTTTGCCAGCGTACTCGACAATGAATGCCATGTCTATGTCTGAAAAATTGATTGAAAATCGGTCAAAAACAGGTCGTGATTGTACAAAAATCATTTAAATTTAGGTCAAACTTTAAGAAAATCGATTCAAAACTGCAAGATTTAGGGTCAAAATCATCCAAAAAACTTTTTTTTTTTAATTTTTCGGAAAAAGAATTATCGATTTTCTTTCTATCAGTGGTTATTTTTGGCTCAGCGACAATTCGAAACGGTTTCAAATTTTCTGACTCAATTTCAATCAATTTTCTGGAAAATCAGAACAAAACGAAATTTCAAATTTTTTTTTTGAAAATTTTTTTTTCAAAAAAAATTGTTTGAAATTTTATTTTGTTCCAATTTTCCAGAAAATCGATTAAAAGCGAGTCAAAAATTTGAAAATTTCAAGCCTAATTCTCAACGGCTCCGAAATGTTGGGTTTCGAAATATCGCGGATCCAAAAATACCAAAAAAAAAATTTTTTTTTTTGGAAAAAAATTCTGATTTTCTTTCTATCAGTGGTTATTTCTGAGCTGAACTATAGCCCTAAAACGCTCTAAAACTCCCAAAAATTGACGTACAAATCAACTTCTGCATGTAGGCCCAACACCAGAAGGGAAGAAGGAAGCAGCAGACTTGAAATGCCAAAAAGAACGGCACCCATTGATAGTAGTTGACGGTGGCGTCGTCCGTGTAACTGCCGAAACTCGACGAGTTGTTGTCGTCCAGCTGATAGCGGAACGTGCCGTAGAACATGCAAAAATTGTGAATGTACTCCTTCCAGGATTTCAGGTCTGAAAGAGAGAAAATGAGAATTTTCTTTCATTAGAAGGACAGGAATCAGCAGAAAACCCCAAAAATCGGCTGAAAATTTCCCGAAAAAACCCAAAAATTTAGAAAAAAATCCCAAATCGAAAATAAAAATGTCCTGTAAAATGGCTCGAAAAGTCTAAAAACAGGGTTAAATAGGCCTGAAAATGAGTGAAAATAGCCAAAATTTCTGGCTGTAGCAGCTCAGTTTTAGGCCAAAACAAGGTCAAAAATGGCGAAAAATCTGTTGAAAATTTCGTTTTTAGCTCGAATTTCGCATTTCTTCATTGGAAAATAGAAAAAAATTAAAATTCGGCCATAACTCGAGCTCCGGGATTTTCTCATGATAAGCCGAAAAAAAAATTTTTTTTTCTGATTTTTTTCGAATTTTTTCAAGGAATTTTATGATTTTCTGCCGATTTTCGCGCTTTTTTTCAATTTTTTTTTCATTTTCCACCATTCCATGCCCTTCTAATAAAGGAAATTCCAGTGAGCCCCCAATATTAACCGTCATGTTGTTTCGGAAGCATGCAATCAATCGGATTTCCAAAGTGCTGTTTGGCGCCGGTGAGTAGGACGAAAAAGCCGAGCAAATAGACAGTGAAAAGGTGCAGGCGATCGTAGAATTCGTAGAGTTTCGCCGCCTTGAACGGTTTCGTTATGAAATCGCCGATTATCGGGATTTCCCAAATCATTTTCTGCAATTTTTTGTATTGAATTTTGCGAGAAATCGATGATAATCGATAAAAATCAATAAAAATCGAGTGAAAACTCACAAAAAATCGAAAAAATGCGTGAAGAAACCGAGAAATCGAGAAAAATGCGTAGAGAATTCGAAAAATAAAAATTCGCGCTCGCTACAGTACCCTTTTGTTTAAAGGCGCAGCGTTGTTTTCGGAGACGGCTTTCGAAGCGATTTTCAATTTTGCAGGTCTAAAAAAGTTTATTAGCGGATTTACAAGCAAAAATAGGAAAAAAAGAGTGAAAGACTTGAAAAAACAATTAATATCTCGAAGAATTATACGCATCAGGTCGGTGATTACCAGCCGGTGCCGTCGACGATGTATAATAGCGGTCTTCGGCGGAAAAGATGACCTGATCACCGTTTGGCACCATGACACGAGAAATTTCAGAATCTCTTGGCGATGAGTCGACGTGGATTACTTGACGATTTGGACGTTGTTGTTGAGTATTTGGGATATAGTTAGCGTTACCAGGATAATCATAATTAGCGGGAATAATATTGGCGGGAGGCGATTGTTGGGAAGAGATGATTGGAGAGGAGACTAAACTGAAATATTGATTGTTTTTTTGATTCTGGAGGTTGTTTTTTTTCAAAAACTGCCGAAGAGTCGCGGGTTAGCACTACAGCAGCCTTGCAGTGTGCGCAGCTCCGTCGCGCGCTAGTTTAAAGTTGTAAAAGCGCTTTTCCGCCGGTCCCCCTATTTTTTCGGTATTTTTAATCAATTTTATAATGAAAATCCTCTGAAACTAGAAAATCATCGCAAAAATTCAACCAAAACCACGAAAAATTCAAATAACCGCCAAAACCCTGCGATTCCGCCCCAGAGCGCGTTTGCATGCTTACCTTGCTGCACATTCTTCTTCTGTGCCCGATTTCTCAGTCCGAACCACCCAGCAAACCAAATTCCGGCAATACAAACGCATGGAAGGCAGCAGCAGCACAACAACAAGCATATTCCGACGATTATGCCAATAATTCTACCGGCATACCAGAAATCATCGCTGCAACAGGAACCACTAATCAGTAGATATTTGATGTTAAGGAATAGGGAATAGAGGGGGAAGAGCGGTTTTTTTCTCTCAAAAATCACTTGAAACAGGTCCAAATGGCCTAAAATTGGTCCAAGTGGAGCTCATGACAACCGTTACTCGGTCAGTGTTCGTCCAATTTTTATGAATTCGACGTTTTTCGAATCAGCGTGTCAAGGCGATTCAAATGAGTATAATCTTGACTAGGTTTGAAAAAATTTAGATTTTTGGGTCTCGCCGCGAAAATTTAGGTCAATAATCGAAAAATTGAGAACCCGGTCATGACTATACTCATTTGAACCGCCTTGATGCGCTGGTTCCAATGGTATCGTTTGCGCTGGAATCCGATCAAAACTAGTCGAGATACGGTTTTCGTGGCGAGACCCAAAAATATTTTTTTCAGAACCAGAGCTTGTGTGTACTCATTCGAACCGGCTGGACGCGCTGATTCCGAATATAACATTTTGGGAGTTGTAAATCGAAAATTGACGAAGAAACGGTAGGTTTTGTGTCATGCGCCTTTAAGCATAAAAAACCACTCCTCCCCGAACATCAAAACTCACCCATACATATCATACCCTCCATAGTAACTTCTCTTGGGTCTCGTCAACACTTCTTCTTCTCCTCCCTCCGCCGCCGCCGCACATACCGCAATCATCACGGCGAACAATAGTAGGAGGTAGGTCAGCGAAGAATTTTTCAGACGCCACATTATCGATTTTTCTGGAATTTAAGAATCAGAAAATATTTCAGAGTAGAGAGTAAGTGTCAAAAGGGCACCCCTCTTGCTTTTATAGCCGTTAAGGTGTGGCAAGGGTTTCTCTCCCTCTGAAAAGTGTCAATATTGGGAAGGGGGAAATTTGTATTCGCTCAATTGCGCCTTAAAGGCACAGGGGTAAGGAGGACAGAAATAATTTTTTGAGGAAAAAAATGAGGCGGAATAGGGGAAGGTGATGACCAATATATATGTCATAAGGCGAATTGATTCGGATCATCGGGCTTGTGGGGCTGTAATAGAAGGGCAGGGCGAATGACTACAGTAAACCTATCCAATTTTCATGAGATTAAAATTTTTGAAACCAGCAAGTCGAGACGGTTCAAATGAGTACTCGCAAGCCCGGGGTTTGATGATTTTTGAGAAATTTCCCAAATTTTGGGTCCCACCGCGAAAATAAAGAAAACACCGTATCTCGGCTAGTTTCGGTCGGATTTCGATCAAACAGTTTTCATTAAAATGAGCGAGTAGAGGCGGTTCAAATAAGTATAATCACGACTGGGTTTGGAAAATTTTTGAGTTTTGGGTCCCGCCACGAAAATCGGAAAACTATCGTATCTCGGTTAGTTTTGCGCCAATTTCTGTGAAATTTATATTTTCAGATTCAGCATGTTAAGGCGGTTTGAATGAGTACCCACAAGCCAGGATTTCGACCATTTTTGAGAAACTTAAGATTTTTGGGTCCCGCCACGAAAACCGGAAAACTACCGTATCTCGGTCAATTCTGCACCAATTATCATGAAATCGATATTTCCAGATACAACACGTCAAAACGGTTTGAATGAGTACCCACAAGCCAGGGTTTTGAAAAAAAAAATTTTTTTTTTGGTCTTGGCACGACTTGGGAGGTCAAAAATCGAAAAATTCCAAACCCTGTCATGATTATACTCATTCGAACCGTCTTGGTCTCCTGATTCAGAATATTTTATTTTGGGCGCTCTTAAATGGAAATTGACCGGATTACGGTAGATATTTTGAAATTTCAATATTAATCGGGCCCTACGGCCCCAGTCCCTCCTATAAGAATATGACCTAGCCACCCTTTTGAGCAGGAAAGTTGAAAAAAAGAAAGACTGACCTGAATGAAATATCGAAATGAAAATGAGAATGTTTCGATTTTTCCCATCTTCCGAAAAGCTCGTCTCCAAAAAAAAGTGGGCGTGTCCTTCGTTTTTTTTTTCGAAAAATCCGGCTCCCCATAGCTATTCAGAATACAATATTTGCCCAATTCCCTTCTATGGCGGGGGGCACCCGCACTGTAGTAGAAGACGGACGGTACGAACAAAAGAGACAAGTGGCGCACTCGAGCTCTTCAACCGGAGACCTGCTCCACGGCGGAGCAGGTATTCAGAAGATGAATGAATAAAAATGTTGATGGTGACGTGGAAGTTTGAAGTGGTTGAGAGGTACACGTGGAATGTGGAATGTGGCAGATTTTTTTTTTGATGGGGAACTTGAGAGAAAATTGAGCCGTATCTCCAGAAGACACTCCTATTTTTGCAAAATTATCATTTTCGGATAGTATTCGATCATCTGAAACTATTCATGGAAAATCGATAAATCTGATAAATTTTTTTCTTGTAAAATCTTATCGTAGAAAATTTTCTTACTACGGTAGCAATTGTTTTTGGCTGTGTCTTGAGCCCCATTTTCGTGGTGAGACACCGCGTGGCCGAGTTGACGGATCTTCGGCCAGAACTGTCTTTCATACAGATTGCCAGAATAAAAGAATAAAGGATGAGAGACCCCTGCCTCACGAATCTTCATAACCGATTTTTTGAGGTAATCAATACATTGCTCCTGGATTGGCAGGTGTCAGAGGGGCAGTCGAAGGTGAAGGGAACGTGAAGATGGGGGTCTTCACTATTCCTTCACGATTAATAGTAGTGTGACCCTTTGTTGTCTACCGTTAACACCTACCTGTTGTGGTGCTACCCCGCATTAGAACTGGCCGCATTAGAACTGTCCCGTATTAGAACTTTCCGGATGAGAACACCTTCGAGCACCCAGTTGCGACTCGAGGCTGAATTTTCGTACAGAATATGACATTATGGCCCTAAACATTTGCTCAAATTTTCGAGTTACTAGATACTTCGGAAGTACCCGGTTCTAATCCGGCCAGTTCTAATGCGGGTCAGTTCTGATGCGGCCAGTTCTAATGTTGTTTGGGAATCTGTCATCTGTCAGATTCAAAACATTTGTGATGTGAATGATATCTGTCGGACATCAATTTTTCCCCACTAGCAATCCCTATTCCTTCACATACATCGTTTTTCTGGTCCTTTCTCACGGGCTCATTTGGTGTACCACAACTTTTAAAATTTGAACTGCCGCCAAAAAAAGCAATTTCGCTGCGTATCGGGCACTTAACCATTGGGACTCGATACGTAGCGTTAAAAGGCACTGTAAATTACGACATTTCTGCATTCTGACGTGAAAGTGTTTGCGGAAAACACTGAATTTTCAGCAAAAACAATGCATTTTGCTAATTTTAAGACAAAAAAATTGAATAAAAAAAGCAGAAAATGTCTAATTTGACCTGTAGTCTCTACAAAATATAAAAATATCTCGAAAATTTTCAAAAATTTTCATATTTTTTGCATCATGCCAAGCGCCCAATAGAGCGCACTTTCAGCATTTTTGAGTTTTGGTTCGCCAAATGAGCCCGTGCTTTCTCTCATTTCTTCCCAGAGCACTGTTTATCGATTTTTCTGTGATCTACCCGCCCACCCCCGGGTAGCCTAGGTGTCAACTTAGAGAAAAACAACCTTCCATTTCTTCTCATTTCCTCACGTTTTCTCCCATTATTATTGATTTTTTCTTAGTTTTCGCAGTATTCTTTTTTCTCAAAATTCTTATGATCGTCTTGCTTCCAGAACTTCTCTGCAACATTCGATACGTATCGCCAGCATTTTTTTTAAGAGTTCAAGGTGGGTATTGAAATATTTTTTTCTTTAAAAAAATCTCTTTTACAGCTGGCCACAATAGTTTTCGTTACCAACAACTTTCGAAAGAAAAAAACAATGACTCGAAATCTACGGAGAGCATTCTCAGGACCCTGAAGCACGGTAAGCGAATCATCAATTCCTCAAAAAACTAGAAAAAACAACGAAAAAGTCATGAGCCCCTCCCCCTTCTATCTAAAAAGTGAGAACGAGAAGGCGAAATCTGATACAGGTCTCCGGGAAAAAATATCAAGTAGAAGCACATGTGAGCCCTCCTAGAATTCCCATAAGTCCTTCTGTCATCAGAAGACCCTTCCCTCCCATTCCCTTCACATGGGGGAGGCCTTTAGAAGACGTCATTTCTTCCAAACTTTCTCTCTTTTTCGATCAGTCATCCCATCCTCCACACCATCCTTCATGACCCTTTCTTAGACGTTTTTAGCCTTTTTTCTTCCGAATAAAAAAAGTGAAAAAAAGAAAAGAAACGGGGGATAAATTAAATTTGGATGACTCCTCTTTCTCTCTTCCAAAAAGAGCCTCAAACTAGAGACCCCATTTTCCTCATTGGAGATTTTTTTTTGTCTTCACTCCTGTTTTAAAAGGATTCTTTTCTTGGAAGGGAAGAAGTGTGTTTTGTTTTTTGGGTGACAAGCACTGAGAACTGAGATTTTGGGGCCCGGAGGGATATAGAGACTGACTACTGTTTAGTTTGGGTTTTGGAAGGTTTTTTTTCGAGTGAAAAATGTATTAGGAACTGTAATTTTGCATAATTATAGAAGTTAGAAATGAAAAATAGATTCTTGGGGGGCTTTAGACCTGTAAAACTTGGTTTCTCGGAAGGAAAAGTGAGATTCTGAGCTGGATACTAGGCTTCTATTCTAGATCATGTATAGTTGAGTTATGAATAGAGTTTCTGAGCTGAAAATTCAGTTTTCGACACTTTGTTAGAGTTAAAAAAAACCCGGTTTTTGAGTGAGATTTAGCATTCTTTGGACCTGGAAGTGGGAGTTTTTGGGTAGACTTAGTTTATAAGCTAAAAACTAATTTCAACAGAACAATTGGTGGGTTTCAGGGGAATATTGACTTTTTTCACCCCCAAAAATATAAGAGATTTTTCAATTTTTACTCACTCTTTTGTCATATTTATTTATAAACTCTAGGAAATATTGAGAGGTTTCTCTATTTTTTTTGTTTTCTGTTTTTCATTTTTCCCCCTCCCAGAAATTTTCTTCTTGAGCTGACACGAAAAGTGTCAAGTTTGACACCTTGTCCCCTTTTTTTAAAAGTTTTTTTTCCAGTTTTTTTTTTCTTCTCAAGCTCCTTTCCTAAAGCCTCTCTATTAGAAAACTAGTAGTTTGAATAGAATTCTATTCAAAATTAATAGTCATTCAGTTTTTTGGTCATGCTTTTTTCTTTGAAAAAAGAAGAACTGGAACCGCGTTCGCACTGGAACTGAGAAAATATTTTCTAGAGCAGGCAATTTTGGGATAACTGAGAAGAATGCAAATCTGCTCTATTGAAAAGATGCGAGTACTTCTCCCGGACAGTTTTTCAAATTTTTACGCGCAATTTTGAAAAATTTACAGGTTGTCGGGGTCTACAGTCACTTCTGAAAACTCCTCTAGGACCAGCTAGACCAATATCAAGTTAGTTTGGGTATATTTACTTTAACTTGTCCGTCTAACCCATCTGACCTGCTTTCCATCCATCTTTCCGTCTAGCTCATCTCTTAAATTGGCAAACTTCCCCCATCCCCACCCACCCGTCTTTCTAAGAATTACACTCCTTCT
>GL380079.1:115997-127783 GCA_000143925.2 Caenorhabditis brenneri
ATTTTTTTAGCCCAAACTATCCAATTTGACCCTTAAATGGTAGAGGAGCAACCCCATCTTAGACTTGAAATCCTTCAATTTTAGGAAAATAACCGAGGTTCAGCTTCAAAAACTTTCTTTTTTCAGTTCAAAATTCCCAGTCTTCCACAGAAAATCCAGTATTAAGATTCAAAAATTCCGATTTCCTACCTAAAAATCCTGTTTTTTTTTAGCACTATCTGACCGTCTAATGAGGTCAAATACGTCACTTTCATCTATTTTTGGTGCATTTTTCAGTCAAAATCCTCAGTTTTGGGCTCTAATATCCCAATTTTCCACTCAAGAAAATCCAGTTTCAAGACTAGAAAATCCCGATTTCATACCTAAAAATCCTATTTTTCAGAACTATCTGACCATTTTATAAGGTCTCTTACTGTATTTTATATGGTCTTGGTGCATTTTTCAAGCTCATTTGAATTTTGTTCCTTCTTGGTTAGCGACAGACAGAAAAAAAAACGTATTTCCAATAATCACAAGGAAATAATCGAGATCTTACTAACTAATTGATTCACTTTAGCAATTTGGAAGTCACGAGGTTTGTGTTCTGACTGACTGGCTGACTATAAGATAACTTTTTCTAGATTCTTCAGAGATCACTTCCTCAGAATTCACTCTGAAATGCAGTTTTTCTTTGGCTCGAATCCTTAGTTCCCAGCTTGACAGCCCTGTCGGAGACTAATCGTCCGCTGTTAGTGATTGTCTTCAGCACTCGTATTAGTTCATAAGCGAAATCCATGCGATATCCTATACTTCTAACCTTAGACTTTCTGTTTTCTAGTTTTAATTCATGCGTAAGTAGTAGCTTTCTGTGCGATTTATTGTTTATTTTCTGTAGGACATTTGGACTATTGTACACAAATTGAAACAGGCAATTATCTAAGAGTAGTGGCACAACAAAACTGAACTAAGCACTTTTGTTTTCAGATAAAGAAAAATGATCAGTGTCAGTTGGAAAAGTGTAAAGGGTGCTTTAGCCTCAAAGGGGCAGCGCTTGAAAACCGTGAAGTATGCAGATGCGCTCTAATCAAAAGGTGAAAGTCAAAAATTTTTTGAATTCCTCAGAAGGATTATTATCAGTATTTCGGGGAAGTCTTTCTCAAATTATGACGCGCATTTTTGAAATGTTAAAGTTAGTTGACCGTTTTCACCAAAAAACATTTTGGATTAACGAACTTCATACAAATTTTTTTCCCAAAGAATTTGATCTTGGGGCACGAGTCTTGGTGGCGAGACCTCGCCTTTAATATTTGCATGCGTCTTTAAACTAGCGACCTAAAAAATGACAATAATTGCTCTTCTGTACCTTGCCTTTTTGTCTAACTTTGGGACCACTGTCCCTCAATTAGTCCCAAAGTCCAGCCCCCTTCAGATTAGCTAATAGAGACGTTAAAGGAGGCCAGAAAGGAAAAAATGATATTGTCTCAGATTGATGCTTCTCACCTATGAAGAACGATAATATACTTGATACTTCTTGTTTTTGCTTATTAAAGGGAAATACAACCAATTTTGGCCTATGTTCGACAGCAGTATGTCTAGCGCAGTCGGTAAAGCTTTTGGGCGACTCAGCCTGTGTCTGTCAGACAAGTCGAGAGTTCGTTTCCTCGGTACCGCTAAGTTGTTTTTTTTTTCTTCTTCTGATTTTTATTTTTTTTTAGTAAGCAACGTTTCAGAAGGATTATTGTTTTTAATACTAAACTGAAAGTAGAGGAAGCATTTATTCCGTCTAGGCTCTTTTTCAGCCGCAATTCCAAGTTTTACGGCTACATTTTGAGTGAGCTTGAACGAGTGTATTAAAAAATTTTCGTAACTACGACTGTCATGTCTTCTTGATTTTTTCTCATTATTTTTCAGTTGAAAAGTTGAGTATTGGTAAGGAAAAACCTTAAAGCAACACTTTTTGAGAAAATGATCGTCAGTTATGGCGCGGGCTGCACCCTTAAAAGTGTTTGCGTATCCCCCATTATTCCCCATTCTCTGAGACAACCGTATTCCTCTCTGTCGCCCTTTAATTCATTGATTTTTGCTCTTTATTCTTTTCTCACTTTTACTCCTTTCACTTCTTAATGGACTACTGCCCGCTCAAGACTTTTCAAGAGTTATTCATCAGTCAAAGTGACTTTTTCTCCATTTCCCCCCTTATTTCATTCTGCTAAACCAACCCTTCTAAACCCTGTCAGTTGTCAATTTGATGCAAAAAAAAAAACGAGGAGAGGTTTAATTTGCGAACGTGTTTGTTGGATAGACTGCTCATTTTCTCTTGTTTTTGCTCGTTTTTTTTCAAAAACAGAGAGGAGCGCTTTCAATGGAAATTAGCTTGTTGATGGGTCTGTCCTCCTAAGCTCCGCCCCTTTTGGGGTATTTTGCTCTTTTCTAGGCATTTTTGGATGGGTTTGAGGGTTTTTTCTCGAAATTTCTGCATAAAAAACTTACTAAGCCCTATTTTTTTTCTAGATGTTTGTGATACCTATTTTTGGATACTGCTTATTTTTCTTCTTGTTCAGAGTAAGTAGGTTAAGTAACTACTGATCTTACTAGTCACTGTTGTTTTTGGTTTTTCTAATGTTTTCCGGGAATTTACTGAACAAAAATAGTTAGTCAAAGGAACAAAAAATGAAATTAGTTTTTCGCTTTGTTTTTTCGAACACTCCTGACATTGGCGTGGCCGAGCTCCGGATGTATTATCAATGGGCGCATTTTGAGCCGAGTTACAGTGGAAATACTCGAAAATTTTATTCTGAGCAATCCCACTAAATTTACCATAACTCGGCTTAAAGTCAATATTTTTGAGTTCTGAAAAGTGGAAAATGATCTGGAAGACATTTGGATCAGGAACAGCATAAAAACTGAACGATGGCCTAGAAAAAAACATTTTGAGAAAGTTAGGCCACCGAGTCATTTTCATGCAGCGTGATGAATCTGACAATTTCTTGTAAAATCGTCCAAAAATCAACCGCAAATCTTCATTTTTAGCCGAGTTATAGTCAAAATACAGGAACATTTTGTTCTGAGCAATTCCCTTAAATTCAGCATAACTTGGCTCAAAATCGATATTTTTTAGTTCTGTAAAGTGGAAAGGGATTGGGAAGTGACTTGGAACAAAATCCACAAATTTGGTCTGATGGCCTAGAAAACCAATTTTTGAGAAAGTTAGGCCACCGAGGTTAATTTGTCGGAGAACCGGACAGCCTTATTTTAGAACCTTATCGATTTTCAATAACATCTGCATGGACGGGAAGTCATTTGAAAAATGATATGCCTAAATAGCTTAAAATGGCGTAAAATGGCCTAAAAAAATTTTGAGAAAGTTAGTCCATAGAGTTTTATTTATCAATGGGTCGCATTTTCTGTAAGCAGTATAGAAATTGCTGACCTTCAGTCTAGACTCCTTTAGAATTCCCAATCACTACTTCCTCCCTGTAATATAAAATGAGCGTCCACACTTTTTCATATTGATTCCTCTCCACATATGTACGCGGAATGAATTAGTAATGATGAAGGAAGTCTTTTTAGTATTTTTTTCAACAAAAAAAATTCCGATGACTTCAAAATCTAATTTTGTAAAAAAAAATTTTTCGAATTTTTTCGAAGTCCAAAAACTCAAAATGTTTCACCTGTCCCTTTTACGCTTTTTCTTCGTATTTCGTGTCTGTCTGTCCAGTCTTCCACATCATTGTGCTTGATCTACCGAACTCCTCTTGCTCATCACATCGATGAGCTTCGATGAGCATTAGGGGAAGTCAGATTTAAGATGAACTTGTCTAGTTAAAAACAGCATAAAATTGGTCTGAATTAGGTCAGACTCAGTAGAAGCTAGTTTAAAAAATGACATACACTGCCCTTGAAATGAGTCAAAGTGAGTTGAAAACTGTTCAAAACTTGCCTAAATTCAGTTGGAATTTGGTTAAAATGGCCAGAAATATCTTCGAAATTTGAAAATCTGCAATCTGACGTGGTGGTGTCAGTTTAGGTATCTTCCGGTGTTTGCAGACCCGGCATCATATCTTACGACAATTTATAAAACACCAGTAAAAGCAATGATACGGCGCGGCGCCCCCCCCCCCTCTCCTAGCGCTCACCCTCGCGACCTGTACACCCTCCGCCTCATTTCTTTCAGTACGTGTTGTGGTGGAGGTGGTAACCATTTTGTCTTTCACCAGACAGGTCGCGGGTTCGATCCCACTTGCGACAATTTTTTTTTGTTTTTTTTCCTGAGTACCGTAACCCTTTTTTCTGCTCAAAAAACTAATTTCCCATTTGTTCCGATGATTCTTCCCATATATTGGGATGCTGCAAGACCTAAGTGCCTTCATTTGGGCTTTCATTTCTCGGAAATTTATTTCTTGTAAGGAGAAGAAGTCGTTAACTTGCCATTTCATTTCTTTTTTTTTTCAAGAATTTCCAACTTTTTCTGCAAAATGTTGGATAGCTTGCAAAGGTTAGGAAGTATTTTTCTAGAAAAAAACATTTCTAAAGTTTTTCTTTCACAGAATGCCGACGTGTCAAGTTGAATTTTCCGAATCAGAAAATCAAAAAATTCATCGAGTCGGAAAGTAATTTTTTGTTCTCAACAAATTAATTTTTTCTGACTCTATGAGACAGAAAAAACAACTTTTAAAGAGAAATGTGGGTGTATTTTTGATTTGACAGAAGATTAGAAATCAAAAATTATCAGATTCGAGAAAAATAATTTTTGACTTCTAAATAGTTGAATTTTTTAAACTCTAGGAAAATAATACAAAAGAAGTTGTAGATCAAAAAAAATCTCTATCGATTGGTATAAATTTCACATAGGGTTGCAATAGAAAATTTGGGTCAAACCCCCTTTTTGGTGATTCTTGACATACATCTCTAGACCCAACTCCTTATGATTTTTATACCAATCAGTGGAGAATTTTTCGATCTACCAAAATGATTGATCGATATTTTCCCATTTTTTCGAATCCTCAGGCACATTTTTATCTGGACAAACCTCCTCTACAGACAGACATTCCCTATATTTCCCATATTTCCGCTCCAATGACTGATATCTTCATTCACACCTCACTAATTTCTATTTTCTTCATTTTTCATCCTCCTCCTCCTCCTGTTCCTCTCTTCCGAAACATCATCAACATCAGAATCATTCTGATTTTCAAGAAGAACACGTTCTCATATTTCTCCTCTAATATTATTGCCCTACCCCACCCCCAAGAAAATGTCGTTCTGGAGAATGGTACCGTAACCCTTATTCTCAGTTGTCTCTTGACTAAAAATTGGTTTTCAGCCGTTCAGTTCAATCAGTCAAATGGTGTCACCAATGGATTCCGAGGAGCCGAGACGACGAAGGGGATGCGCAAGGATCTTTTGTTGCTGGTTAGTTTTTTAGAGGGGGAACCTACGTTTAAAAGTTGCCGGACAGAGAAGTGTTGTGGTGCATAAATTACTGTAAACCCTGTGAGCCAAATACGGCAAACAGCACGCTCTGTCTTTGTGTCAGTTCGTTCAGAAATTATCACTGAAGAGCCCTTGAACCGTTTGATACCATATTTGGCATGTGGTCATGGGTCTCCGAGCACACCGGTTCTATGAAGTTTGGAGCTTGGATTACTGTAGGATTACGGTAGCTACAGTAACCCCATTTTTTGAAAACGTATTCGGAATGAACGGAATCATTTCAATTTTTGCATGTTGTATCTATGGGATCACAATAGAGTACACAAACGAAAATGGTAAAGATTACTGTAGGATTACGGTAGTTACAGTAGGCTGGGAACTCCATTGGCAAGTACTCTAGAACGTTCTGATGTCTTCTAGATAATTTTGGTGGGAATTCAAAAATCCAGAGAAATTTGGCGAGAGCTCAAAAAATTGAAAATTTTGGCGGGAGTTGAAAAATTTAGAAAATTTGGCGGGAGTTCAAAAATTCAGAAAATTTGGCGGGAATTTAAAAGTGATTCTTGATTTCTAATGGGAATTAAAAAAATGAGAAATCCACAATTTTTGGCTTGAAGCCCAGCTGAAAATTCAAAAAAGCGCGTCAAACTTTGAAAAAGTTCCTAGTAGAGTACACGATCGACCATTTGGCATCCACTATTTTGAACCAATTTTTGGGTTCCAAGTCCTGTATTGTATGTCCAAATGATCCGAAATCCCCTTTATTCTTATATACCATCAGGAATTCCAAAAAAAAAAAAAATAATGCACGTGAGATTTCTGAGAATTTCTTATTACCCATTTTTTCTGTTTTTCCCACATGAATCAGAATATTTTCTTCATATGTATTTCAAGCTTGATTGATCTTTACTCTAGTTTGATATCAATGGACATCCGGACACCCCCGGAGCCACAGACAGACAAAAAAATTTTCGAAAAAGAAAAAAGTCCCCCCATTATTCGCCCTCCTTCTCTTTTCGGTTTTTATCGCTTTTCTTTTCTCTACGTCTCTCATTTTGGAATACTCTCTCGTCGGGAATTTTTTTTGGACCGGAAGACATTGGAGAAATATAATAGGGGGATTGAGAGACGCAGAGAAAAAAGAAGACGGGAAAAGGAAGTAAAGTCAACCAGACATATACTTTAAATGGTGGTGGGACAAGTGCATTGGGATTAGTGAAGTTTCCGGACAAACAGACGGACAGATTGACAAATTTTGAGTTTTGGGGGTAGTTGACGGATGAGAGTGATGAACAAACAGATGTAGAGTAGACAGACAGACAGACAGACAGACAGACAGACAGACAGACAGACAGACAGACAGACAGACAGACTGGAATGCTTTTCGAAACAAAAAAAGTACGAGGATCTCTGATGCTAAAGGGATTAGACAGGAAAAAAATTTGCAGGCGTAACCTTTTTTTTTTTTTGAAAAAAAAATTTTAATCCGTCCGGGAATTATTTTTTGCTCAGTTTGCTAAAGTTTTGCAAATTTTTTTGAAGTTTGTGATGAATCAAAAATTCAAAATTCGACTTGAATAGCGCGAAATATTTCAAAAATGCGCGTCAAATTTTTTTTTGAAAATTGTCCACGAGGACTACACGGCTGCAAAATTGGTTTTAACGGTTTTGGCTAATTTTTTGAGGGTTTTGGATCGTAGATTCGATAGATTTGCAATTTTTAGGCCATCCAGAGCATTTTTGACAACAAAAATTTGAATTTCTTTGGGAAAATTGTCCGAGAGGACTACACGACCATAAATTTGTTTTTCAGAAAATTCAGCTTGTTTTGCGCGGTTTTAAAGTCTAGATTTGGAATTTTTGGGATTACTTGGGTCATCACGCGAGATTTTGACTTAAAAAAATTGAATTTTCATCTGAAACTTGTCCGAGAGGAGTACACAACCGTAAATTCGTTTTTTCAAAGTTTCAGCCAGTTTTCGGAGGTTTTGACGGTTGTATTTCGAATTTTCGACTTTTTCTAGGCCATCACGCGCATTTTTGACAATAAAAATTTGAATTACCTTGGGAAAATTGTCCGAGAGGAGTACACGACCAGAAACTCGATTTTTCCAATTTTTAGACATCAGTACCACTCTATTAGAGGTTTCAAGTATTTGTTTCCCTTCCAGAACATTCCTACACATCCCCTCCATTTTTTTCTAATTCCGTCCTCCTCCCCTCACTGGAGCAAGCAAAATGGAGCAGTTAGAGAGCCTTCTGGGTGAGGTGGGCGTGGCCTAATTTCTATAGAGATAGAGAGACGCAGAGAACGAGGGATTTTTTCTTTTGAAAAAGCAAGAGAGAGAGAGAGACCAATTCAATTTCGGACCACGGGGCGGCTTCTCCTCCTCTTTTTCCACCCCATTTTTCTATTCATTCTAGGCTCAGAAAGTGAATATTTACCTAGCAAAGCCTAAAACGTTTTTTCGACGAGCCTAAGCCTAACTAAAACCCTGGGCCTAAAATGAATGGAAAAAATGCCGAAAAATTGGACCACGAAGAGACCGAAATGGGCGGTCCGGGCCCGTCGATTCATGCCGCTTTTGTGTTTGATCAGTTTGCAAATGGAGTGGAAATGATGTGAGTTTTTTTGTTGGCCGTGGCCTAGAAAATACAGAAAAACTAATCCGTCAATACAAATTTGGTGGCCTAGAATTTCCCCCCAAAAACCTGGTGGCCTAGCTTTTCGTGGCCTAGGAAACCTGAAATCACAAATTCTAGGCTTCCGGGACTTCAGACGCTGTGAAAAGAGGCCTAAAAACCTGAAGCTTGTCTCCTTGTCGTGTACTCCTCTCGGACTCCTAATCCTAAAAATGTTTAGTGGCCTAGGTTTTTCAGCACGCCGCTTAAGAAAGCTGAAACTGCAAAACCCAGACTTCCGGGTCCTCAAACGCTGTGAGAAAAAGTCTAAAATCCTAAAAATCTAGATTTTGTCCGTGTACTCCTCTCGGACAGTTCCCTACGCCCAAATTCAAATTTTTCGTCAAAATTAGCAGTTCCTCCGTCAAAAATCTGTTTTTTGGTGTAGTTTTCTCAAAAATGACGGATTACAAAACCTAAAAACATGACCTCGCGGTTCTAGAGCCTAAAAATCCGAAAAATGAACGTTTTTCCGTGTACTCCTCTCGGACAAATTTGCGCGCATTTTTGAATTTTAGTGCGTTTTTTGCGGATTTTTGGGCTATAAAAAACTGGGAAAATGATTTTTGAGAATACCAATCGATAGAGAAATTTTTGATCTACACGCTAGATTTCGAATTTCTCCATTTTTTTTTCGAAAAAAAAACTGGACGGTAGGGGTTCAAATTTTATTTTTCTCCGTCTGTAAAATTCAATTACCTGCCTCCCAACATACTTCCAAGAACCTCTTTCCGAAATAAAAAACCAAAGAACTCTTTGAACATACATACACAACAACTTCCCCCCTCTACCTATTCGTGCACCGGAACGAATTCCTAAATCCATCTGCTCTCTTTTTTTTTGAGAAAGAAGAATTTCTTTCTTTTTTTTCTCATTTCTTTTTTTTTTCGTTTCGCTCCTCATCTTGTCAGTTTTATACCAGAAGTTTTAAAATTTGCGTGCAAAACTGGAATGATGAAGAAACAGGAAAGTAATAATGAGTTTTGCAACTTTCTATATTTACTTTTACTCATTCTTTGGTTTTCTCCTCTCTTTTTTTATTACTCATGGCAGAAAAAAGAAATGGTAGGAGGAGAAGAAGAGATTTTTGGTTTTAGAGTCCGAAATTCTGGTGCATTCTAACCAAATGGCTTGGCGGCCTAACTTTTCTATTTTTAATTTCCTAGGCCACCAATTACTTACCAATGATTACCCAGTTTTCGAAACTCAAAAATAGTCAATTTGAGCCCAGTTATGCTGAATTTTGTTAAATTGCTCAGAATAAAAATTTCCAGTATTTCGACTATAACTCGGCTCAAAATGAAGATTTCAGCTTGGGGTTTGGACCAATGTATAGGAAATTTAAAAGCGCATTAGGCCATAATAATTTCCAAAATGTAGCTGAAAATTTTTTCGGTGGCCTGACTTTCTCAAAATTTGGTTTTCTAGGCCACCATTCTCAATTTTTTCTGGCTTCGTTTCAAAGAGCTTCCTGGTCATCTTCCATTTCACAGAAATCAAAAAATTGAGAATCAGCTGTGTTTTCCTCATGAAACAGCTGAAAATTAGGAGTTCAGTCATCAAATTCATTTGAAAATGGGGTCTGATTTGTATTTTTTTTTGTGAATGACGATTTTTGCCGGGTATTTTCCTCAAGTTTAGTGATGTTTTTTGTATAAATTTTCAATTCAAAATTTTAACATCGAGCCAAGTATGATAGCCGAAAATCAAAAAAAAATATTCTGAGCAATTTCACAAAACTGAGTATAACTCGTCTCAAACCCAATATTTTTGAATTCTGAAAACTGGAAAATGATCGGGAAAGACATTGGTGACCTAAACTTCCAAAGTTAGGCCATCGACGACTTTTTCGGTATTCCACCATCTATCAGTCAACTTCTGAGTAAAAGCTGACTGAAATCCGGTCAGAACCTGTAGACCCCTAACTTCCGACCAAGAGCTGCCGGGGACGACTGAGAAGTTTAGGTATCAGGACACCCCAAAACCCATTTTTTTGGATTTTGACTATTTTTACCCAACTTTTTTCTTCCATTTCCTGTCCTAGGGCACCCCAAAAAACCCATTTTTCAATCTAAAATAGTTACCCAAAAATGTGACATACTTCCTTATCTATACTCCAAATCAGATCATATAAAAAGGATAGGAGGGGCCCAACTCTCCGGGGACTTTACTCCAAAATTTTGAAACTTTTCTCCTCCTCCAGAATATTCTGAATCATTCTTCCTCTGTACTCCAGAAGAAGTCAGAATTCAGAAGAAGAAGACGTCAAAAATTCTGAATCGGTTGCTGGTGACCACGAATAAATTGAATCAAACGTGTGTGTGTGTGTGTGTGCAGTGCGCTTCAATGCTTCTTACACTTTTAACTTTGAGTTTTCTCCCTTTTTTCCCTGCTTTTGGGGGCTGGTTTGCATTTTTCCTCTCTGCCGATTGGATTTTGGGATGTTTTTTAAAAGATGCCTGGGATGACGCCTTCTTTTTGCGTGTGTTTGCATTTATTTAGAGATTTGACGAGAATCTTTTGTTGAAACATCAAGAAACATTTCTTTTTGTTGTTTTTGAGGATTTTTCTGGAAGTTTACTCGAAATTTCTCAGGCCCCCATCGTAAAGTTACTTGAAAGGCACTCCCAACCACTTATGCTTCACAAAAAAAAATTGCTTGGTGGCCTAACTTTCTCAATATTTGGTTTTCTAGGCCACTTTCCCAACTTTGATGGGATTAGGTCCTGACTGATTTCTCAGTCATTTTCCAGTTTACAGATCTGAAAATAATTGATTTTGAGCCGAGTTATAATAAATTTTGTGAAATTGCTCAGAACAAAAATTTCTAGTATTTCGACTATAACTCGGCTCAAATTGATGATTTTCGGTTGGTTTTTTGACCGAACGATAGGAAATTTGAAGGCGCATCTAGTCGTATAAAATTCGTACTCCAGCATACAAGTGAGTTGATGGGCTAACTTTCTCAAGATTTCGTTTTCTAGGCCACCATGCTAGATTTGAGTCGATTCTATCCAGAGTGATTTCCTTATCAGTTTACAGTTTACAAAACTCAGAAATCTCGAGTTTGAACCGAGTTATGCTCACAAGGGACTTCAGAAAATATCGACTCTGGGAATCTTCTAGAAAGTTGTGTACTAATACTTTCGAAGGTCCTGAAAAAGAATCTGAATTCAAAATCGGCTAAATATTAACGGTTGGCTGGAAATTTCAGCTCAAAAACCCGCCGAAAAGCGCCTCTATTTAAGGCGACCTCGGCCAGTGGAAACCACAGGTCGAGTGGCCAAGTGGTTAGTGGACAATGTAAACAAAACTGTATACTGAAGAGCCCATCCACTATTCAATACAGGATGCCACAAGCAATCTAATTGCCATAATGATTGAAAAGAACACGAGAGGAGGAGAAGAAGATGAACAAGATGATGATGAAGACCCCTTGTTACGGAGGAGGATGGGAAACAGAGACCAGGGAGCAAGAAGAATAGAGATCGTTGGAAAATTTCTTGAAAACGTAATTTTGGCCAATTTTCGACTAGAAAAACCTTGAATTTCAAGTCACCGACTCTTTTAGATGCGTCTTAACACCGTACATTCGGTCAAAAATCACCAAATCATCATTTGAACCGAGTTATGGTCTAACTATTGAAGAATTTATTCTGAGCAATTTCAGAAATTTAGTATAACTCGGCTCA
>GL380079.1:127793-177391 GCA_000143925.2 Caenorhabditis brenneri
CAGAAAAGAACATTTTGAGGCAAGCAACATCATTGTGACTTTCAAGTCATACATGATTGTTCAATAATTTCATTATGTTTCTGTGGTTTGTTCCTGCCAAGATTACTTCTTATGACTACTTGGTAATCAAGTTTCATGAGAGCATCAAACACTGTTAAATTCATGAAAATTATTTCAAAAAAAAAAGTTTTATTTTTTTTCGGACTTATGTTCGTCATTCCGGGGACATCGAAAACGATTTACAAAAAAAATAAAAGAAATTTTGGGGTGTCGGGAGTCGAACTTTGGTATACCTTCCTCGAAACACCCTATGTCTACATAGGCCACTAACCACTTGGCCACACAGGCAAACCGCTGATAACGAAATGCGTGTACGCCGCGTACGAAATGGCGCACGTGTGAGGAACAAGATTCGACGTCAAATGAGGATCACATTTGATCCACTTTTCGTACTCCAGCGGTTTTCTGCAGCTGAATCGGGCCCTGGAAACCACCGCAGCTAGCTAGACTTTTCGAATCGACACAAAACAGGAAACAGGGGTACTGCTGGTGTCCATTTATTGAGGAAAAAGAACTATCTGTACATGTAAAATAACAATTTAATTTCATAATACATGTGATCAGAGGAAATAGTTATAAATTATTCGACGAAACGGTCCAGAAGACTCTTGCTTGTTGTCTGCCTCGAAGTTATCGTAGAATCGTCTTCCGGAATGAGGATAATTTTTTGGCGGGTTATCCAGAAGTGGGTGTCCTCATAAAAAAGCATAGAGAACCTGGAAAACATATTTCTTTTTCAAATTAAATTTTTATTTATTCGAACTCACCGAGAATTTATACATTCATTGCTCCTTCTGACTCAAATCCAGGCTCATTGCTGACGACGGATAAACTTTCTAAAAAACGATGTTTTGATTAAGTAGAATAAGTTTCATTCTCTTACATGAGAAATCAGGAACTGTTGATGACCATCTACAACGTCGAGAACATCCTGACGGAATTTGAATAAATTCCTCAGTATCGGCAGCCTCCTTAAAAATTGGATTTGCTTTTTTTGACAAACAAAGTCAAGAAATCTTACTTGAATTTTTCCTTCGCACCTCATTTTCATCCTCAAGAACTTTCAATTTTTGTCTTCTGAAAAATATACATCATTTTCTGTTGAATAATCAAGACTCGAAGGTTGTATCTTTTTTAAATCTCCAAATTATAAAAAAATATCGACACAAAGAAAAAGTAATTCAATAAGTTTTAGAAATCGTGAAAATAGTATAAAATGAAAAATTGAAAATAAAATTCCAAGTGGAGTGATATCCACGTTTCGTTCGCTGTTCACACTCTATTTGCACACCTCAAATGATTGGGGTCCGAATGGCGAGCATGGTTCTCCCAGACCCGCCTTTCATCCACTTTTAATTCTCAAATCCAAGCGAAATTGTCAGCGCTTGTTTTGAGTGCGAGATGAGTGCCAAATTCGGCTTTTGGTACTCAAATCGTCCGCATTTCGTTATCAGCGGTTTGCCTGTGCACTCGACCTGTGGTTTCCACTGGCCGAGGTCGCCTCAAATAGAGGCGCTTTTCGGCGGATTTTTGAGCTGAAATTTCCAGCCAACCGTTAATATTTAGCCGATTTTGAATTCAGATTCTTTTTCAAGACCTTCGAAAGTATTAGTACACAACTTTCTAGAAGATTCCCAGAGTCGATATCTTCTGAAGTCCCTTGTCAGTTTTGAAAAAATAAAAAAACAATAAAAATTTTGCTGGCGGCCTAACTTTCTCAATGTTCGGTTTTCTAGGCCACCGTCCCAATTTTGGTGTGAATGACTTCCCATTCACTTTCCAGTTTACAGAACACCAAAATATTCATTTTGAGCCGAGTTATACTAAATTTTGTGAAATTGCTCAGAATAAAATTTTTCAATAATTCGACCATAACTCGGTTCAAATTGATGATTTTTGGTTGGTTTTTTGACCGAATTGTACGGTTTTTAAGACGCATCTAAAAGAGTCGGTGACTTGAAATTCAAGGTTTTTCTAGTCGAAAATTGGCCAAAATTACGTTTTCAAGAAATTTTCCAAAGATCTCTATTCTTCTTGCTCCCTGGTCTCTGTTTCCCGTCCTCCCCCGTACCAGGGTGTCTTCATCATCATCTTGTTCTTCTTCTTCTCCTCCTCTCGTCTTCTTTTCAATAATTATGGCAATTTGATTGCTTCTCCCATTCTCTATTCTATAGTGTATGTGCTCTTCATTCTACATTCTTCTTCCCAGTTTCCGATATGATGAGAATGCGACGAATTTAAATTTGTGGGATTCCGAAATTTGATTCGTCATTTCCATTAAATTCTGGACTTGAGGATTTAAAGAACAGGGATTTAAAACATTTTAGTGGGTTTCGGTCGAAAAACCAATCCGAAATCTTCAATTTGAGCCGAGTAATACTCGAAATACTCGAAAATTTTATTCTGAGCAATTTCTCGAGATCGACCATAACACGAATAAAACTCAATATTTTTGAGTTCCGAAAATTGGAAAGTTGTCGAGAACTCATATAGAAGGAAGTCCACTTAAAATTGGCGTAATGGCCTAGAAAACCAAAATTTGAGAAAGTTAGGTCACTAACCCATTTTCATAAAAACATCATGAATTTTACATGACTCGATGCGCCTTCAAACTTTCTACATATTGTTCGAAGAGACATTCCAAAATATTCATTTTGAGCCGAGTTATAGTCGAAATACTCGAAATTTTTATTCTGAGCAATTCCAAGAAAGTGAGCACAGCTTGGATTGAACTCAATATTTTCGAGTTCTGTAAACTGGAAAATGATTGGGAAGTCACTCAGAACATAATGCACACAAAATTGGTATAGTGGCCTAGAAAACCAAAATTTGCGAAAGTTACCATTTTTAAACTTTTCTAGATAAAATTATTTCATATTAAAAATTTTTTTGATAAAACTGACAGTCCAAATAAATATATTTGAAGTTCATTTCTAATTAGAGTCTTCATTTTTCATTATCTAGCCGCCAAACACTTTGCTGAAGCGCCGGAGGCGCGGAACAACTTTTAAGACTTTCTAGACTCTTTATTCTAGACCCTATGACTAGACCCCTTGAGTAATAAATACTTCCCTTCCATTAACAAGTAATGAGAGGGAGGAGCAGCTGAGAATAAATACATAGATCTCTTTTTTGTCTCTGTTTTTTTTATATTCTTAACCGCTTCTAGAAAAAAAACTTGTTTTTTTTTATCAGAAAAAAGAATAGGTATTATAGTCACTAACCAAGCCACTAATTCTGTAAGAAAATGAAAGAAAAACAGATATATTTTTGTTGTGACTAGATACCTGTTAAAGCTATTTGTGAGTTATCAGTAGACATCGATGATCAATTTTTTCAAAAATTTTTATTGAAAAAAAATTTTTTTTACGACCTAACCCTGAGTCACTTCCTAGTCTAGTTAACTATGCAAGTAATTGTTTCCGTTTCCATTTCCATAAATATAAATACTAATAAACTTCAAACTACTTTCAAAAATTTTATGTTTGCTCCAAGGGAGCACCCGCTATAAGTACCACCATGTGCTCGTTACTTGACTCCTTCCTTCTATTTTTCCTATTCATTTTTAAATACCACCCGTCATTTTTTATTAGACTCTCCATCACCAGAAGAAAATGGGTAAACGTCATTTTAGCTGTTTGGAGCTTAGAGAGAAATGAAATTATATATATTTTGCAGCGGTATTTTTAGAAAGCTAGGTATTTTTTCTGAAAAAGTTATTTTTTTTTAAAGCTAGGTCTTTTTTAAATCTAAGAAAAAAACGTCATTCTGACCTAACTATAACTATTTTATTCAATCAAATTTAATGCAAAAATGTGTGCTTTCTGAGTGATAACTCATGCTTAGTCTTTCACCTTTTTGTCGGAAAAAAACGGAAGCCTGTGAGTCATTTTTCTGTGGGAATTTCTGTGATTTTGTCATTTCTAGACTTCTCCAAATTTCTAAATTGCTGCTTTCTTTTAATCAAATTGCTTAATGACAGGACAGTGTAGCTGTAAAACAAATTTCAGCAAAGTTATCACATTTTTGACCCCCGGGGGTTTGATTTGTAGGATTTTGAAAGTCGAATAAAATAAATTTGTAGATCAAAAAATTCTATATCGATTGGTATAAATATCATAGAGGTTTATTCGACAAAAATCCAAAAATGTCTGAAAACCAGTTTTCAGCATTATAAACTCGTTTTTTTTTAAATTTTTTCACGGTTATTCTCTGAAACAACCTGATGTGAAAATTGAACCAACTGTTAGGTAGATCAAAAAATTCTCTATCGATCGGTATAAATATCATAGAGGTTTATTCCACAAAAATGCGATAAAAACTGGTTTTTAGCAGTAAAAACTCTTTTTTTTTTTTCAATTTTTTACCTAAATTTTCTAGCTTTCTGAGTTTTTGGCCCCCGTTTTCTATCATATTTTTCCATGAAGTTTTATACCAAACGATTGGAAGTTTTATGATCTACAAATTCATTTTTTTCTGAAAAAAATTTCAAAAAGTGACCCAAAAAAAATGAATCCCCACTTTTGTTTTTTGGAATCTTCAAAAATCTCTAGAATTTCTCTAGATTTTCTAGATTTTTTCCAGAACCTTCTAGAATTCATTTTTTACCTCCACCTCCTCTTCCACATGTGTTAGTGCATGAGACATCCATCTGGGGGTTATATGTATCAAATATTCCCACGCGGTTTCTTCATTCATTCATTCACCCTCACCACCACCACCACTACTACCCCTTTATATTCTGGAAAAGTACTTCATTTATTCTGCACTCACACCCCTCCACCTTCATTTTCAATTCCGACAACATAGTTAGGTCTCCTTTTTTTCGAAAAAAAAAGAAGAGAATAGGAAAAAGTTAGGTAACAAAAGATGAAACATCTTGTTTTTTAAAAATCAAAAAATATTCTGGACATCCGGACATCCGGATAGACAGATAGACAGCCCTAGCTCGTGGTGCCTCAGCTACGGACATCTGGACAGCCATACACCTTTGAATCTGTCTGTTGGGAAACCGGACACTCGGACAGACAGACAGACTATCTTACCTCTTTTTTAAAATGCTCTGGACATCCAGACATCCCACCCATACAGACAGAAATCGGCTCAGCTAATTTTCCCCATTTTCCAGGCGCTGCTCAATGCCCTCACTGACAAAAATGCCGTCGGCCGCTCGTCAACTGGTCTCCAATATGCTATCATTCTTGTCATCGCCGTCACCTCAGACAAGGTTAGTCGTAAAATCCGGTGCCGTGTCTGCAAACACCGCTAAGTGACACCGTCACGTCTGATTGCAGACAGGCCCATTTAGGCTCTTCTAAAGCCATTTTTAGGCCTGTTGAAAGGGGCTAGGCTAGTTCTATGACATTGTATGCACTTCTAGGCTCTTTCGGCGCGTTTTAGGCTGTTTCTGGCTTTGCGTTAGGCGCGTTAGGGCTGTTTTAGGCTTGTCTAGGCTTTTTGGGCTTTGTCACACCCCTGGAGGCTGTATTAGGCCCTTTTTAGGCCTTTCAGGCCTATTTTTCACGAATTTTCTGAGTTTTGAACCTGAATATATCCAGTTTGGACTTCTGGACTATGTGTGATATGTGATATGTTTGCAAAGTTTTTTTTCTCCGAGAAAAGTTCTTTAAAAGTTTAGGGCTCTCTTTTTTCACTTCCGTCTGCGACCTTCGGGATCCTTCTTGAATTACACATTTCGAAAAGCATTTTTAGCATTTTTCTCCGTTGGATCATTGATCAAATTTTTGGCAACTGGAAATGATTTGAAGGGGACCAGCAGAAATTGGGCTTTTCGGTTTTTTACCTAACCAAGCCTGCTTGCGGCGCCTTCGGCGCTTCAGCAATCTTCTTTTGTTCGCCGCTTCGGTGATCACTTTTCAATGAAAATTTGGTTTTTTTCGAATCTTCACCTAAATCATTTCCCGCTCTATAAATTCATTAAGGTCAGCATTAGTTGAAACTGATCTATCTCTAATCCATTTGAATCTGCAACAAAAATTCGCATGAATCACACTTTTCCCATGACGCACACCTCCATTGTTGTGGGGTGTGGGAACTTTTCTTTTCTGACAATTAGACTAAAGACTGACTACAATGATGTAAGAAGGCAGACCTAACTAGACAGGGCTGGTCCGGACTGACATAGGCTGGACTGGACCGGGTCGGATCAGACCGGATCGTACCAGTCCAGATTAGACCGGTCCGGACCGGACCGGATCGGACCAGATCGAACCACACCGGACCGGACTAGTCCGGGCTAGACCTGATCGGACCGGATCGGGCCGGACTGGGCTGGACCAGACGGATGGGGCTGAACCGGACCGGACCGGGCTGGACCGGATCAGACCAAAATAGACCGGGCCGGGCTAAACCTGACCTGACCAAACCAGGCTGAACCAGATCGGACCGGATCGGACCGGACTAGACCAGATTGGACCGGACTGGACCGGACCGAAGCGGGCCGGACCGGACCTGATCGGATGGGGCTCTTCTGAGCTGATCTAAAACTGGTCCGGGCCGACAATCTCATGTCATTCCTTTGTAAGTTAGAGGAAAATCCCTGTCACACTCGGGGGCAAACTTTTCCTTTCCAATCCGATTTAGTGTGTTTTGATTAACTTAATCAAATTGATGTTTTAGATTAGGCATCGCATCCGGAGTTGGACCTTTAAAAATGTCTTAAAATCACCACGTAAATTCAACTTTAATCTTTGAAAGTTTACCTAATCACGGAACTTTTTCAGTCATAGCTATAGACATTTTATCAATTTCCTGAACAAAAATGTTTTCGACATTTTGAATATATACATTCTTTTCAGGAGGCACAAAATCCAATTTACCTACTTGTTTCCTATTCATGAATCTGTCAAAAAATGAGCAAACCACGCGAGAGAAATTGTGATTTATGTTTTAGTTTTGGCCTTTTTTTTTAGAAATTTTTTTCAAAAAGAAAAAAAACAGAATGCACTTTGTCCATCTTTACTATCCTAGATCGACATTTTCTCTTTAGAAATGGTGGCTAATAAGAAAATGATGACGGGCAATTTTTAGGCCAAAGTATGTTAGAATATAGGAAAAAGTGTAGGAGAGAAAAGTCTAGCTGCGGTTCTTTGTATCTGTATTGCTTTGAAAATTTTCGACGAAGAAAAATTGAAAAATGATGGTGTAAGTTTTGGATTTTTGATTTTTACCGATCATTTTTCATTTGTTAAAACTCAAAAATATTGATTTTGAACCTAGTTATGCTAAATTTTCTGCAATTTCTCAGAATAAAATTCTCGAGTTTTTCGACTATAACTCGGCTCTATATGAAGATTTTAAGTAGGTTTTTTGACTGAATTGTAGGGAATTTTAAGGCGCATCTAGTCATATAAAATTCAAAGTTAAACAAAACAGTAAGTTGGTGGCCTAACTTTTCCGAAATTTGGCTTTCTAGGCCACCATCCCAATTTCAGTTGGAATCTGTTTCGAATAACTCCCCGATCATTTTCAATTTTTAGAACTAAAAAATATTCATTTTGAGCCGAGTTATGCTAAATTTACTGGAATTGCTCAGAATAAAATTTTTGAGTATTTTGGCTATAACTCGGCTTGAAATTGAGATTTCAGCTTAATTTTTTGATCAGTTTTTAGGGAATTTGAAAGCGCATCTGACCATACAGAATTCGAGACTCAGCATCAAAATCGTTCGATGGCCTAACTTTGGTTCCTAGGCCACCAATCTCACTTTGGTCCCCCCCAACCAAAACACCTTATAAATATCCAATGCCCTGCCCCCATTCAAATGAAACCTCCCTGCCAGTGTGGTCTATGGACCTTCTCCACCACTCACTAGAGCAAAAAAAAAGTTAGGGGGTGCCCTCTCAAATTTCGAATGCAAAGATTTTCTCCCTCCGCTTTTTTCTCCTTTTTTCCCGTTTTTTCTGGCTCCGCGAGCAAAAAAAAACAAACATTTTGTTTCCTTTTCCTCTTTCACGCCTTTTTCGAAAAAAAAACGGCGAAAAAGCGAAAAAATAAATAAATTCTCTTGGGAGATATTAGAAAATGAGCACAACTCTCTCTCTTGGAGCATTTTCCACTTTTATCGACGTCTTCAACATCTTCTTAGGTCCCATCTACCCCTCTACTCCTGCCCACTCAATGTTTGTTTTGTGAGGTGTATTTGTGTGTGTGGGGTGCCCCTATGGAAAAAAAATCCCTCCTTCGAATCCTTCTTCTTCAGAATCTTTGATGATGACGTGTATCCCGTATCTTCCAATTATTGGTTTTTGGAATTATTCATTGAGAATACCTTTGGTCTGAGTCAGTTTTGTTTAGCCAGCTTGGATAGTTTTTCTGGTGGAATTTGCGCTCTATTGATAGTTTTTTCACGGCTGAAAGTCTTCATTTTGACAATATAGGTCCTACAGCCTAGGACGCCTATGACCAAACTGAAAATGCGCTCTATTGATAATAATATATTTGTGGCCTATTTTTCCAAAATTTGTTTTCTAGGCCACCAGATCGAATTTAAGTGGATTCTGTTCTATATGACTCCGCGATCATTTTCCACTTTTCGGAACTCAAAAATATTGTTTTTGAGCCGAGTTATGCTAGATTTCTTGGGATTGCTCAGAATAAAATTTTTCAGCGTTTCGACTATAAATCGGCTCAAAAATATGATTTCAGAGAGTTTTTTTGACCAGTTGAAAGAAATTTGAATGCGCATCTGCAGATATAAAATTTAAAGGCTAACATAAAAATGGCTCCGTGACCTAACTTTTCCAAAACTTGGTTTTCTAGGCCACCATTCCAAATTTGGATGGTATTTGTTCCAAAAGACTTCCCAATCATTTTGCACTTTTCAGAATTGAAAAATATTGATTTTGACCCGAGTTATGCTGAATTTTGTGAAATTGCTCAGAATAAAATTTTCGAATATTTTGACTATATATCGGCTCAAAATTATGATTCTAGAGTGATTTTTTCTCCAGTTTGTAAGGAATCTCAAGGGGCATCTGCAGATATAAAATTGGAAGACTAACATGAAAATGGCTCCGTGGCCTGACTTTTCCAAAATTTGGTTTTCTAGGCCACTATTCTAACTTTGTGTAGGTTCTGTTCCAAATGACTTAGCTTTCATTTCCCACTTCTCAGAGCTCGAAAATATTGCGTTTGAGCCGAATAATGCTCAATTTTGTGGAATTGCTCAAAATAAAATTTTCGATTTTTTCCGATTTTGTACTGCTTCTGACCCCTCTAACTTCTTCAGACTAAAAAAAAACTCTCCGTCATCATTTCCATCACTTTTTCCTAGTCATGTTTCACTCTTAGAAAACGGGGGAAAATGCGAAAAAGTCGATCGGAAGTCGCTCAAAGCATCATCACTTCCGATTCCGGGAAAATAGTCATTTCGCTTTTTTTTTCTTCAAACTAACTCTTTGAACTTTCTTATATAAGTCATCTTATGTAAGGATCCGGATATGGGTCAGGGGGAGGATGAGTGAGCTGGATTTTTGGAGGAAATGGATGGAAAATTGAAAAAAATGCGAAAAATCGTGCGATTTTTTAAGGGCTCACTAATTTTTTATGACAAAATTTGCCTCCTATAAATTAGTCCAAAAATCGTGTCAAAATCATTATTTTCAGCCGAATTATAATCGAAATACGGGAAATTTTTATTCTGAGCAATTCCCCAAAAATTAGCATAACTCGGCTCAAACTCAATAATTTTGAGTTCTAAAAAGTGGAAAATGATGGGGAAGTCATGGTGGCCTAGAAAACCAACTTTCGGAAAAATTAGGCCACAAAATCATTTTGTCAAGCATCAGTATTTTTCAACTTCCATCAATCTTTGGAAGTGCTTTTCCAAAAATAATTTTATTTCCAAAATGCAAAATCACTTCTGCAATTTCCGAGGATTTCCAGGATTTCCTAGCGGCGGAGGGGGAAATTGAAAAAAGGGCATTAGAGATAATTGCATTTTATTGAATTTTTCCCCCTATTTTCCTAAAATGCTGAGTCAGCTAGTACGAAAATGGATATATTGAGGCTTGATGCCAAAAAAAAAAATCAAATTTTGGGATCCTAGGCCATCAATTTTTGTCTAGCATGCTATTATTGCTAGTACGTTTGTCGGGAAAATGACATGACATGACAAATTACATGTCAAAATTTTTTTTGCGGAAAGCTAGACATTTTGAAAAAAAAAATTATTTTTGAAATAATTTTTTTCTGAAAAAACTAGCTTTTTCAATGCAAATTCGTTTCTTCCTTTCTGCAAAAAATACTTCTGCAAATCTTTTTTTTCTCGTTTTTTTCGTAATTAAATCCAATCCCTTTACTGAAACAAGGAGAAGACAAGACACCACAGATTACTTTCGGAAATGTTTACCTAACTAGGGGACCAACTCCTAAATGAAGTATGGGGAGATTTACGATTCTAGGAATTCATAAGATGTAAAAAACTGGTTATTGGCTTGGTGGCCTAACTCTTCCTAATTTTGATTTTCTAGGCCACCTCTAGTGTAATTCTATTCCACGAGATTTCCCAATTTTTTCAAATTTTTCAGAGGTCAAAAATATTGATTTTGAGCTGAGTTATGCTCAATTTCGTGAAATTGCTCAGAATAAAAATTTCCGAGTATTTCGACTATATCTCGGCTCGAAATAAAGATTTTGGGCTGGTTTTTGGATCAGTTTAAAGAGAATTTGTAAGCGCATCTTAAAATATAAAATTCTGAGTTCCGGATGAAAATGACTCCGTGGCCTAACTTTCCCGAAAATTGGTTTTCTAGGCCATCTACTCAAATTCAGGGGGATCCTGCTTCAAATGACTTTCCGATCATTTTCCACTTTTTAGAATTCGAAAATATTGATTTTGAGCCGAGTTATACTCAATTTTGTGAAATTGCTCAGATCAAAATTTTCCAGTATGTCGACTATACTCGAAATAAAGATTTTGGGCTTGTTTTTGGACTAATTTGTCTGTAATTTGAAGGCGCTCCTATAAAAGTTAGTGACCTATTTTTTCGGGCCCAGGTCTTCCCGGGCCATCTGGTGCCCCAGGCTCTATGACGTGACCCTTTACTCCAGAATTCTGATTCCGGATTTTCTTCCAAGAATCCTTAATTCCCTATTCCATTTTTTGCTGCATTCAGTACTCATTGCCTATTCTCCCCCTGCAAATTCAACACACAACATTTCATCAAATGGGATAAAAAAAGAAGAAGAGTCCTAGCTCTAGTCCCCCCATCCCTCACGAGTTTCCGCAGCTTTTCCCCTTCTTTTTCCCCCCATCCTTTTTCAATCTGATAACGTGTCCTCCTCAATCCATTAGTGTGGGGGGACTGCGTTGTGCAAAGTGGGCGGAGCCTGAGTTTGATTCGAATTAAGGGGCAAGGGGGGCAAGGTCTCTCCAGTTGTTGCGATTTCTATTGCTCAGAACTAGTACACCTATAGGAAATTATTATTCTGATTCAAAAAAAGAAGGTCGAATACTAAAAAAATGTTGAAAACGAGCCGCCCGAGATTCATGGTCCACCAGAGGTCGCACTCCACTTCGAGGTATGATAGGGGAGATTTTTTCTGGGGGTTTGTAGATCAAAAAATTCTTTATCGATTGGTGTGAAATTCGTATAGGTTTTGATCAGAAATGTAACTCAAAATGGTAGAAAATTTTGAAATTTCTAATTTAGTACTGAAAATTGGTTTTTTTTTTATTTTTGACCCAGATTTTCTGAAACGAACCTATATGATATTTATATCGAATGATAGAGAATTTTAAGATTTATTGATTGGCACTGAAATATCCTGGAAAATCAGAGTTGAGAAGCTGAATGAAAGTCCGAAATGAAAATTTCATATTGATACAAAATTATTGGTTTGGATCAGAATATATGAGACAAAAATTATGCTTAAATCTTTGAAAAACTCTGCAAACTCAAACTCGGTAGATCAAAATGTTTTCACCGATCGATATTATATTTTAATTCTAATAAGCCAGGGAAAAATAACTTTGACTTGGTAACCATCATGTGAAAAATTATAACATTCCTATGTTCAAAGATTTTCTGAAAAACAATGGTGCTGTAATAAATGAATTTGTAGATCAAAAAATTCCCTATCGATCGGTATAAATATCATATAGGGCTGTCTTGGAAAATGCAGGTAAAAATTAGCAGTAACTTTTGATTTTTTTAAAGGTTACAGTTTCCAAGCATAGAATTCTGTTGCTCTCTTACTTACACTTTTTATCAATCGATAGAATATTTTTTGATCTACATATTTAACAGGACCTATAATCGTGCATCCCTAGTTTTTAGCGAACCAAGCTCCAATGTTTCCTAGTAAGCTGTCCCATCCCTTTAGGTTAAGCTTCCGATTCCCATTCATTGTGAAGAATGATTGATGTATCTCCACCCAATACCCAAATAAACACAAAGATCTTTGTCTTTGTACATATTGGAACACACTTCTCTCTTTTTCTAGAAGAGTCCCCAGAGGACCCCTTGTTGACCTACTATTCGCTCTCTCTCTTCTTTTTCTCCTATTTTCCAGTGACGTTTCTTCCCCTATTTCCTACTTTTTCCCTCCCCATCATAATCACATGATGGGGCAGAGGACGTGGGGAAAAATGGATTTACACGTACTAAGGGTATATGGAAAAATCTGGAAAATTTTTGAAAATTGGGGTCTAGCAGTTGGTTTATAGGCTCGACTGTGTCCTAAAACTCGTGACTGAGCTAGAAATGTCTCAATTTTTCTTCAGAGCCTACTGTCACAGTAAGAATTACCAGTAGTACCAAATTCAAAAGTCCATACAAATTGGTCCAAAACCCGAACCAAAATCTTCATTTTGAGCCGAGTTATAGTCAAAATACCCGAGAATTTTATTCTGAGCAATTTCAGAAAATTGAGCATAACTTGGCTCAAAATCAATTTTTTTGAGTTCTGAAAAGTGGAAAATGATCGGCAAGTCATTTGGAATAGAACTCACCTAAATTTGACATGGCGGCCTAGAAAACCAAATTTTGAAAACGGTTTGGTCGCCAAGCCTTTTTTATACTAAGCGATGAATTTTATATGGCTAGATGCGCCTATCAATTACCTACACGTTCCCCCAAAAATAGAGCGAAAATTTTATTCTGAGCAATTTCAGAAAATCTAGCGTAACTTGGCTCAAAATCAACATTTTTGAGTTCCAAAAAGTGGGAAATCATGAGGAAGGTATTGCTGCCCTAGAAATCTCTTCGAAAATCGTAGGCCACCGAATCCCCGGCCAAACCTAGATCAGTAGTTTTTGTGCTAGACTATTTTCGTCACAAAACACAAAAAAAAATAATCTTCCCCTGTTCCGACATCCATATAATTAATTTTCTGGTCTTCATAGATTAATCCTTCATCAAAAAAAAAGAAAAAAGAACAAGAATATGAGAGTCGTGTCAACTGCATCAAATTGACTATACCCCTCGTTAAGAATGGAAAATAAGAGAAGATGTATTAGCCATTCATTCCATTTTTCTTACATATATTACTCACTTGTTACCCAGTTCTTTAGTTATTACGGCTATGATTCTGTTGAGATGGTTGGTTTTTTTGTACTGGATTATTTTCAAAGTCTTGCCAAATTTTTGAATTTTAGAATTCCTGCAAAAATTTTTTTTTTTGAGTCCCCGCCAAGCTTTTTTTAATGAAGTAATAGCAATTGTTTCAAAATCTACTTTAGAGCGCACTTACGATACACGGTAAATTTTTTTGAACGAACAATTTTTTTCTCGGCTTCTACGCTCCATCTCACACGGACTTTTACAAATTTCATATTGCGTCTTTAAATTCTGACAGTAAGCCGCGCTTAAGCCGAAGGAGCGCGCATCATGTTTCCAGAGCACTTTTCAGTAATAACTTTCGATCAAATTCTGTCAATATTATATTCAACACGATGCGAAGAAAAACTTCTATTCAATTTGATTCAAAAAAAGCTTAGGCCCTGATTTTTAATTTTTCAACAAAATTAGAAAAATACCTACGTATCGCTGAGTCGCCACGCAGTTGGCATGCGACCATACAGTAGGACAGAGCCCGCGAATAAAACCTTCTGAAAACACTTACAAAACAATTCACTGTGACGATACCTAGAATAATTATCGATTGTTTTTTCAGTGTCTCGGAGAAGGGCGCCTCGTTCAGCACACCCCAGGCGAACCGTAAGAACAAGGTGAATGGGAGCAGAAGGATGAGCGATTCGAATAATGTCGCTTACAGTCAGAGTTCGAAGGTTGGTTCAACAACATTGTGCACCAGTTAAGAACTTTTTTTTCAGAAAGTCTTCGAAGGAAACATTGAAAAATGGGAGCCGAATGTGTATGAGAAGGTGAGTATTTTTTCAACAAATAACTAACATTCAAGGTTTCTGCCTTGGTGGCCTAACTTTCTCAAATTTTGCTTTTCTAGGCCACTTGTTCCTAATAACTTCCGGTTCATTTTCCAGTTTACAGAACTCAAAAATATAGATTTTGAGCTGAGTTATGCTCAATTTTGTGAGATTGCTCAGAATAAAAATTTCGAGTGTTTTCCCTAAAACGCGGCTTAAAATCAAGATTCTGACTTGGCTTTTAGACCAATTTGTAGGAAATTTAAAAACGCACCCGGTAGTATAAAATTCATCGCTTATCATAAAAATTACTTGGCGGCCTAATTTTCCCAAAATTAGTGTTTCTAGGCCACTATTCTAATTCTGATGGGATTATGCTCCAAATGACTTCACGATCATTTTCCACTTTTTAGAATTCAAAAATATAGATTTCGAGCCAAGTTGTGCCGAAATTTGTGATATTGCTCAGAATAAAATTTTTGAGTGTTTCGACTATAACTCGGCTCAAAATCAAGATTTCGACTTGGTTTTTGAACCAATTTGTAAGGAATTTGAAGGCGCATCGGTCTAAATTAATGGCTCAACTTAAAAAAAAATCAAAAATTATTCAGGAACTCCTGCGACGAACATGGTCTGACGAATTCGACAACCTTTACGAGTTGGGATCCGCCATCTACTGCTACATTTTCGACCACAATCCCAACTGCAAACAGTTGTTCCCATTCATTTCAAAATATCAGGGAGACGAATGGAAAGAGTCTAAAGAATTCCGATCACAGGCCTTGAAATTCGTGCAGACCCTTGCCCAAGTGGTGAAAAATATCTATCATATGGAGCGAACGGAATCTTTCCTTTATATGGTCGGACAGAAACATTGTAAATTTGCGGATCGAGGATTCAAACATGAGTATTGGGATATTTTTCAGGTGAGTATTTTTTCTTTTTTTTTCAAAACTACCGTAACCCAATCAGTATCGGTCAGATTTTCATGAAATAGCCAGATTCAGAATCAGCGCGCCTAGACGGTTCGAACGAGCTCCCACAAGCCCGGGTGAAACTTTTTCATTTTTTGGGTTCTACCACGAAAACCTAAAAAATACCTATCTCAGCTAGTTTCGGTCGGATTCCGATGAAAATGATACCATTAGGACCAGTAAGGCAAGGTGGTTCAAATGAGTACCCACAAGCCAGGGTTCTAAAAATTTCTCATTTTTCGGGTCCTGGCGCGGCTTGGTAGGTCAAAAATCTAAAAATTTGGAATCAGTTCATAATTGTACTCATTCGAACCTTCTCAACGCGCTGATTTTCAATATATCATTCTGGGAGCAGAAAATCTGAATTTGAAAAAAATGCGGTAGTTTTTCGATTTTCGTGGCGGGACCCGAAATTTCGAACTTCGCCCAAACCTAGTCATGATTATACTCATTCGAACTGGTTTGAAGCGCTGATTTTGTATAAAATACTTTGAGATCTGTGAGTCGAAAACTGACAGAGATATTTTATATTGATTTTAAGAAATACAAACCACTAAAATTTCAAAATCCCGCCAAATCTCTGTATTAATTAAAAAAAATTTCAGGACGCCATGGAATTCGCCCTCGAGCACCGCCTAAGCATCATGACGGATCTTGACGAGAATCAGAAAAAAGACGCAGTGACCGTGTGGCGAACACTGGCTCTTTATACGACAGTTCACATGCGAAACGGGTTTATCGATGGCCTGAAAGGTGTTAATAGATTCCCCCCATTAGTTTAATAAAATGTTTTTTTGAAAATGCATTATGTGGGAAACCGTTGCGCAGTTGCGCTCTATGGAGAAAACTCATTTCTCAGTAGAGCGCATTTGTACGGTTCGCCCCACAAAATGTTCAAAAATGCGCGTCCAAAATGGGCGGAGCTTAATTTGTGTAAATGCCTCCTTTTCTGTGATTTTCGCTATTTTCTTTAATTTTTTTCAAATCCAGCTTTTTTCGATAGTCAGGGATTACCAAAAAATCACCTTTTTCCCCAATAAATTTCACCTCATCAATTTTTTTAAATTGTAAATAATTTAAATATATATTTGAATTTTTGAATATTAATAAATCAATAAATACCTGTGAAATAAAAAAAAATGAAACCCGCAAAAATTCCGGAAAACCCGGAAAAAACACAAAAAATACTCAAAACTCAGGAAAAAGCTCAGAAAAACACTCTGGAAAAAAGCAAAAAAAAATTCCTCCCAGCTGGAATCGAACCTGCGACCTGTCTGCTGAAGGGCAAAAGCCCAACCGACTGCGCCATCTTGCTAACCGCGGAGAAGAAGGGGGAGGGCGTAGATATGCCGGCGGCGCCCGTCGCCCGCGCCCAAGGGAGAGTACGCAAACACCCCTATGGGACACCATCACGTCAGATTGCAGACAAATTTAGTAGTATAGTTCGCCCTACACGATCATTTCATACTCTGTGTTCTCCATTATCACTGTGTGCTTGTGCTCTTCGTCGTCTTCATGCGACAATATAGTTAGCTGCTGATAATAAGAGAAAGAGGGTTGGGTTGTCTTTGATAAGGGAGTCACAACCATATAGGCAGCATATTTAAGTTTACATACCGATTTTTGAGTTTTTCCTCTCGCTCGGTTGGTCACAATTGATTTTTAATCTTTTAATTGGATTTTTTTTCGAAAAAAATTGGGGTGCCCTTTTAATAAAGATTTCCAGATATAACAAACAAATGGGTCGAATAGGTAAACTAGACGTGTTTATCGTGGTGGCTGCCACGATTTGTATCGTTTTCGGAATTGTTACATGGGCGGCGTTTTCCTCGATTTATAGTACTTTAGTGAAACAGGTGAGGGGCACTGTAGCAATGTAAAAAAATTGAAATTTTTCAAAAAAAAAATGATGGGGCCCAAAAGTCCTCAATTTCAGCTCTCGGAAAACACTAATTTTTTGCTCAAAAAGCTTTTATTTTCAGCTCAAAAACTCTAAATTTTAGCTCAGGAAACTCCAATTTTTAGCTCGAAAATCCTAGGTTTTCAGCTCCAAAAACCTCATTTTCGGGCTCAAAAACTCTAACTTTTAGCTAGAAAAACTCTGATTTTGAGCTCAAAAACTATAATTTTTAGGTCAGCAAACTCTAATTTTAGGCTCAAAAAACTTAATTTTTAGCTCAAAAACTTTAATTTTGGGCTCAAAAACCGCTGGTTTTTAGCTCGGAAACTTCTAATTTTTAGCTCAAAAAACCTGAATTTTGAGCTCAAAAACTCTCATTTTAAGCTCCAAACGCTAATTTTTATCCTAAGAAGTCTCAATATTGGGCTCAATAATTCATCGTTTTTGGCTCAAAAACCCCTAGATTTGGCTCAATTCTCTAATTTTTAGCCCTAATTTTCAGCTCTAAACACCAAACTTTTTTTCATTTAAAAAAACGATTTTCGGACCTAATTTCAGTTTGGAGCTAAAAAAAAACCCCATTGTTTGGCTGAAAAAATTTCAAAAAAATCCAAAAAATAATTTCTTCCAGAATCTCCAACTATCCATAAATACAGACACCAGTCTTGGATACTCAGCCTTTCAGTACACAAATCCACAGGTCACAAATATAATGAAATTCTATTTTTTCAATGTAACAAATCCGGATGAGGTGAAATACTATTCCGCTAAACCGAATGTCGTCGAAATTGGACCGTTTGCTGTGGTGTGAGTCCCTTTTTTGGGGTGCCCTCCAACCTCACATTTTTCAGAGAAAGCGAACAAAAAAAGTACATCGATTTCAACGGGGACAAGTCTCAAATGTTCTATCAAAACTACAAAAAATACATTCTATCTAAGGACTACTCGTGTGACGACTGCGGTTGGGACCGCAATTTGATCTTCCCGAATCCACCGGGATTGGTAAGAAAACTGATAGAATTGGGTCAAATTCTGGCCTAAAACTCTGTATTTTTGCCCCAAAAATCTCTATTTTAGCTCAAAAACTGTCAGTTTTTTTTAGCTAGAAACCCCTGATTAAAAATGGACATCCGGACACACAGACCACCCAATAATTTATTTTAGGGCGCCGTCGGCTCAATGATCGACCCACAGTTCAAAATCACCCGCACCGGTCGGACTATTATCGCCACCGCTTTGATGATTCTAGGGGAGTATCCATTTGTGTAAGTCTCCGTGACGGTGTATGCAGAGTCGGCATCGTATCTTACGACAATTTTTCTCCGCCCTCTCCCCTTTCTCTCGGAGGTGGGCGCCGCCGCTAGCTGTACGCCCTGCTCTCCTACTCTTTCAGTTTGAGGTGTGGTGTAGTGACAAAGCTTTTGCCTTTCATCAGACAGGTCGCGGGTTCGATTCCACCTGATGTCAATACATTTTTGTTTTTTTTTCATATGCTATTTAGACAGTTTTTGATTGGTTTTTCAGTTTCTGAAACTCAAAAACTCAATTTCCAGCTCCCACAAAGTCCGTGAAGTGCTATTCGATGGCTACGAGGATGCCCTGCTGTCTGCAGCACATTCGGGGGTAGGAATAAAAATTAAAGTCCCTAAAAACCAAAAAAAAAAATCTCAGATCGTCACCATCCTCTCCGGAGTTTTTAAGGGAGAAGGACAAAGTATCGTGCCTATCCCTATTCCCCAGATGCCAAAGTTTGGATATTTCCAGGGGGTAGGTCCCGGAATTCCGGAAAAAAGAGTAAAAAAAAACTGCCGTATCCCTTACAGTACAACAACTCTCGAGATGAGGAATACTGGATTGAGACTGGAAAAAAGGATATAAATCAAATTGGAAAAGTGCAGAAATGGGCGGGGATCACAGAGCTACCCGGGTCTTGGTGGACCACGGACTACGCGAGGAGTATTAGGGGAAGTGGTAGGTGACCGAAACGCGTCATGAAATTCCCTACAATTTGGTCCAAAAACCAAGCCAAAGTATTCATTGTGAGCTGAGTTATAGTCGAAATATTGAAAATTTTTATTCTGAGCAATTTCACGAAATTGAGCATAACTGGGCTCAAAATCGATATTTTCAAGTTCTGAAAATCGGAACAAAGTCAGGAAGTCATGGCGGCCCAGAAAACCAATTCTGTTATCTTTCAGACACCGGAAGTTTCACCCAAATGCACCTCGACGAGTCCTCAACTGCCGATATGTTCTTCTCCTTCATGTGTCGATCATTTACCAAAACATTTTATCGGAAGGAGACAATTCAGTCGATTCCAACGATGGGGTAAATTTTCTCTAACTAAAAGGCATTAACTTCACCCCCTACCCTCAATATTTCTTAATCATCACCATTATAACCCGCTTAAAAAATATTTGCAGTTATCACATTGGGTATGACGAATGGGACACAACGTCTGATAAAAATGTGGGCTTCCGTTATCGAAATGTAGAGAAGCGGAACTATTTTCCTGAGTGGCCACAGTGTCCGCCGTGAGTTTTGGTTTTTGCGGGTCCCAGTTTGGTCGGCTTGGGCATTTGGCTTGATGAGGGCCGAATATGACCGATTCAGGTCGTTTAGAACGGCTTAGGCCAAGTTGGGCCGTGGGGTCGTCTGGGCCAAGTTGACCCGGTTTGAGGCCGATTCGGACCAATTCAGGCCATCTCAGCCGGTTTAGGCCAATTTTGGTCTTCTCGGTCGGATTGGGCCTGTTTAGGTCGAATCAGGCCGATTTTGACCGATTCGGCCATCTGAGTTTGTTCAGACCGATTTATGCGATCTAGGCCGACTTGGGCCGATGCTTGTCATCTAGGCCGGTTTATGCCGTTCGGGCCGATTTAGGCCATCTGAGCCGGTTTATGCGGTCCGGGCCGGTTTAGGCCAATTCAGGCCGTCTCGGTCGGGTTGGGCCGGTTTAGGTCGAATTAGGCCGATTTTGACCGATTCAGGCCACCTGGGCCGGTTCAGGCCGGTTTAGGCCGGTTTGGACTGATTCAGGCCATCTGAGCCGGTTTAGGCCGGTTCAGGACGTCCTGCCAATTGGGGCCCGTTCAGGCCGATTCAGGCCATCTAGGTCGACTTGAAAAGATTCAGGCCATCTGGGCCGGTTTAGGCCGATTCAGGCCGACCGGCTTGGGCCAAGTTGGTCCGTTAAGGTTGAATTTTCCGAACTTAGACCGTCTCAGCCGGTTTGGACAGGTTTAGGACGTTTCGCCGATTTCGGCCGGTTCAGGCCGATTCAGGCCATCTAGGTCGACTTGAAAAGATTCAGGCCATCTAGGCCGGTTTAGGCCGTTCGGGCCGAGTTCGAGAGCGTGATATAGTGGTATCACTGTTGTTTGCCACCAGACAAGCCCCGGGTTCAATTCCACCTAGGGGTAACTTTTTTGTTTTTCCTTAGGGCACCATTTTCCAAAAAAACTACTGGCTCTCTTTTAGTTCAGGGGTCCCTTGAAAAAACAGGGGTCCCTTGAAGGGTCAGAAAAAAAATAGGGGTCCCTCGAGGGGTCGAAAAAGAAACAGGGGTCCCTTGGGGGGTCGGAAAAAAATAGGGGTCCCATGCCACCCTCGGAAAGTCCAGAAAAAAAATAGGGGTCCCTTGAGGGGTCGGAAATAAAACAGGGGTCCCATCCCAAAATTGAACACCCAAAAAGAATAGGGGTCCCATGACCTCACAATGCCAGAAGCACGAATTTAGTCAATTTTAGTGAAAAAAAGTGCCTATTGATGGTGTTCCATTAATCATTATCGGTGTTTCGAGTATAAAGACTAATCCAACAAATTATGGGAGTACCCGACTGATACAGCTGAACTTACCCAGCGTAAGATTTCGTTGCTGCAACTATGGCTTACTTGTTTTACTGCAACTACAATGATTGAGGAAACTAATGCCTGCCTTCACTATCGCGTTTCACTTGCAAACTCAATCATAAGTGTAATTAGCCCCTCACAGTCGAAGCCTGCGTACATTATTGTATATATTCATTGTCCTAAGCCTTTCTCAAAAGTAAGGTCTTGAAAATCTCGAACTGCTTCCTCCCTCTGCTTGCATAACAACTTTTTCTAATAAACTTTCATATTAACATATCTGAAGTACTTCACACAATAGACATCTCTCATTGGTATTCACAATCAAACCACCAATAATGATTAATGGAACACCATCAATAGGCACTTTTTTTTCTAAAATTGACTAAATTCGTTCTTCTGGCATTGTGAGGTCATGGGACCCCTATTCTTTTTGGGTGTTCAATTTTGGGATGGGACCCCTATTTTATTTCCGACCCCTCAAGGGACCCCTATTTTTTTTCTGGACTTTCCGAGGGTGGCATGGGACCCCTATTTTTTTTCCGACCCCCCAAGGGACCCCTGTTTTTTTTTCGACCCCTCAGTGGACCCCTATTTTTTTTCTGACCCTTCAAGGGACCCCTATTTTTTCAAGGGACCCCTGAACTAAAAGAGAGCCAAACTACTTCCTCTATCTTCCAGAAAAGGTCAATGCCACCAGTCAGGCTCCATCGACTGCTCCAAATCCGTCAACTTTTGTCATGCCTGTTGCCAAGGGTCCTTTTACAACGGGACATACCTTTTGCCCCCGGGCATGTTCCCCCTGGTCTGCTACCCGGGACGTCTTCAACCCACACCATTCGCAGTAGTTTATTCGCCTCCGCATTTCTTGTTCTCTCCCGATGAAGTGAGGAGTACGGTAGTTGGAATGGCACCGGATCCAGAGAAACACGAGCCAATGATCTATTATCATGAGACGGTAAGGGGAATGGAGGACGGTGACCCCTGGGTTACTGTAGCTATTTATTTTCAGTACAGTGGAACAACGCTGAAAGTAACAAATCGTCTTCAAGTCAACATGCCGGTTATCAAATCTCATGATGTTCCGTAAGTGTCTATAAATAGGTTTCTGGATGTCAAGAACTTTGTTTTGAGTACCTAGAGCATGGAAAAAATGGTTTTTGGTTCGGTGGCCTAACTTTCTCAAAGTTTAGTTTTCTAGGTCACCGGGCTAATTTGAAAATAATTATCTTCCAAATGAATTCTCAATTATTCTCCAGTTTCCAAAGCTCAAAAATATTGATTTCGAGCCGAGTTATGCTCATTTTCGTGGAATTGCTCAGAATAAAAATTTCCAGTATTTCGCCTATAACTCGGCTCAAAATGAACCCTTTGGTCTGGTTTTTGGACCAAATCGTAGATAATTTTTAGTGCATCTTACTCTCCCGGATACCGTACCCAAAATTTTTTTTACAACCTCCCCCACATTCCAGAAGCAGTCAAAACATGCCGAACGTGATGATCCCCCTATTCTGGCAAGAGGCCACGCCCATTTACCATCAATTCATTTTCAATCAAGTCTGGCTGGGATTCGTGTTGGTACCTCGTCTAATGCAAGTCCTCCAGTTCGTCGCGCTCGGATTCGGCCTCCTCCTAGTCGCCGTTTTGGTTTTTATCCAGTTACGGAAAGGCGGAAATTCAAATTCCGGAAGGCCTGGGGTGCGGAGGACTAGTTTTCTGGAGAGAACTAGTAATTGGTTGTCATCGACGTCATCTAATTCCTATAATACTAATCAGAGTGGAGGGTTGAGGAGGATGTAAACTTTTTTTGAAAATATTTTTTTTTGGAAAATAAAAATTTATTTTTCTTCTGTTTGCTAAATGTTTAGTAGTCAATGCATATAAAATTGGTCCTGAAATTCATAATTTTGGATTTTAGAAAATTCGAAAAAGAATTAATTACTGCAAAACTGGAACTTTATAAATTTTTGCATTTGCGTAGACCGCAATCGCCCTGCTATTCGGGTCATACTGCACATTGCCAATTGGTTGGCTGAGTCCTGAACCCAATTTTTTTTTCTAATCGAAAAAAACTTCACCCACCTTCCCACACAGTTTTCCTTCCTTGAATATAAGTATGACTATAAAAATCATAAACAGGAGTCACGGTACCGTCACACTCTACAGAATACAAAATGGCGCATCTGACAAACGCGTTGCACATCGTGGAGGTGTCTATGGAGGGTAGGGTCCAATTGGAAACAATCTGTCAATGAAATAAATGAAAAGAAAAAAAGAAAAAAGATCAAGCCACCTAGGGGACTCGAACCCCTGACCTTAAGATTAAAAGTCTCACGCTCTACCAACTGAGCTAAGGAGGCCCCGAGAGAGACGGGGAGGGAGGCGCGTTAAGAAAGGGGGGGGGGGGAGGGGGAGACACTCACTTGCATGTTGTGCGCGTTGAGGCGGCTGACCGACAGAATATTCTCGTCACGACGCCGGTAGAGAACCCATATTCCGTGTTCCTCGGCTTGAACATCCAGGCGGGAGGTGGAGTTTGCGTAGAGGGGGTCCTAAACGTGCCGTTTTGTTAGGGGAAGTGGTTTGAATAATTGAGAATTACCAGGGAAGTCCTCAAATGAATCGAATTGGATTTCTCAGTTTTCAGATTGTAGGCGATCAGGCGGTCGTGTTCACTGTAGTACATGGTGTTGTTGTACACCATGTTGTCGGTTCCTGTAAATGGTGCAATTTGACGGTATGGTGTCACGTGCTCGTGGTTTCAGGCATAATATCAAAGCTAGCTAACGACTATTATGTGATGATGGCCTAGAAATTCATCTTGGTGGCCTAGAAATCCTATGCTATGCCACTACCTCTTTTTGTATTGTCTCTGGCACCCTTTTGTGGCAAATACTCATATGCTACCAACTCATATGCTACTTTTCTCACATGCTACTTGGCTCATATGCTACCTTTTCTCAAATGCTACCGATGGCTCAAATGCTACCAAAATCTCAAATGCTACTTTTGCTAAAATGCTACCAGCGTTCTTTTTTTTTGAAATTTCATTTCACATTGTTTACCGTTATTCTCGAATTGATTTTTTGGCGCTATGTGAGTGGGGCATCAAATTTTGTCACTGAAATGGTTATTTATTAGTCCTTGAAAAGCTTATTTCCGTGTTTCCTAAGCCTTTTTGCTAGCAGCCCAAATCAATTAATATTGAAAAGCTGAATACACTCCTCCTGAAAAAAGGCTTAGGAAACACACTGCCCAAGTGACAAAAATTGATGTACTCCCACTCCCCCAGCACCAAAAACTCAATTTGAACATAACGGTGAATAATGTGAAATGAAAATTTAAAAAAAAACACTGGTAGCATTTGAGCAAAAGTAGCAATTGAGATTTTGGTAGCATTTGAGTCATCGGTAGCATTTGAGAAAAGGTAGCATATGAGCAAAGTAGCATATGAGTTGGTAGCATATGAGTATTTGCCCCCTTTTGTCGGCGCCCAGAGAAACGCCGCACCACGTATACGCCCTCCTCTCCCAAGTTTCCAGTTAAATGTTTGGTGTGATGGTTAACACTTTTGCCTTTCACCAGACAGGTCATGGGTTCGATTCCACCCTGGTGAAAACTTTTTTGTTTTTTTTTCCTAATCAGTTTTTTGTGTTTTTATGGGTCTCAGAATGATTTTTTTGACAGAATCAACACACATGGCCCATTTCTGACTAAACTCTACCACTTACCATCAAACGGATACGGCAAAAACTGCACCGCCCTGGTTTCCGAACTATTCAAGCGTCGATTTCCTTTGAACGACAACATGGTATAGCCATGTGACATCTCACAAACATGCCAATGTCCTCCATCCAAATATGCACATCCATCTGGGTTCTTGCGTTCTCCAATTAGGACAGGTTGACCGAAGGAGACCTCGGCGGAGCACTCTGTAATAGAAGGTTAAAGGAAAAGTCTTCGATTAGATGGTTAAAATCATGAAAATCACTTTTTGAACAAGATTGGCTCGGTGGCCTAGTTTTCTCACAGCTTGTTTTTTTAGGTCACAGTTAAAAAACTGACATACTTCTCTTCAACTCCTTGACCGATGCTGGAACTTTCGGCAGTGGATCAATCACTTTCTTCTCGGTCTCTCGATGATAGTGCTTGAAAGTGTGGAAGTGTTCCATACACACTTTTCGGATGTGCTTTTTCTGAAAATGTAGGAGATTTTTAGGGGCCGAGGGTCTAAAATATTGGGAAAAAAACCGGGAAAACACTGGAAAACACAGTATTTTTTCAATATCTCCACCAAACCTAACCGAGACTTGCGCATAAATCGGCATGAAAATAGTGTTATCATCATCATTGGAGCCGGGGAGCCAGTTAGAATTGAGCTCTCGTTTATGGCGGCCGGCCTAAAAAAATATTTTTCCATTTTGAAAAATTCAAATTCCCGCCAACCTGTAGCTCGCTAATCTGCACATTTTGCCAACAAATCCATCCGATGGAGACCACCAGAAGAGCCCATGGAGCCCCGAATTTGAGCATATCCATGATGGGTTTCATCCTAAACTTGGGTCCAAAAAAACCTAGAATACGGAAAAAAAGTAAGTTGGTGGAAGGAAAAAAAACGGGGGAGTGGAGCCATAAAAAAGTGAAGAAGTAGTAAATGGAGACGGACAAAAAAAGAAGGGAAAATTAGTTTTCGCCTTTTTTTGTCATTTTTGGTATATGCAGATGAGTTGTGTACTAGTTTTCGAGTAACGGGGGAGGGGGGTGGGAGTGACTAAAAACTAACTTTCAAAAACTAGTTTTTACCTAGCAAGATCTAGTTTTTAGCTCAAAATTTCAAAAATCCCGGAAGAAAAAATATCTGCAAAGTATAGGACTAGATGCACCTTGAAATTCCTAAAAAATTATTCCAAAAACCAGGCGAAAATCTATTTTTTGAGCGGAGTTACAGCCAAAATACTCAAAAGTTTTATTCTGAGCAATCCCAAAAATTCTCGACTAAAAAAAAATACTCGACTCAAACTTCATAATTTTGAGTTTTGTAAATCGGAAAATGGTCGGGAAATCATTTGGAACAGTATCAGCAGATATTGGTGGCCTAGGAAACCCAGTTTAGAGAAAGTTAGGCCATCAAGCTATTTTTAGCCTGAATGTAAAATAGGGTATGACCAGATGCGCTTTTAAATTTCCTACAGATTGATCCAGAAAATGATGCTGAATCTCTATTTCCAGCCGAGTTATAGCCAACACACCCGAAATTTTTATTCTGAGCAATCTTAAAAAATTTAGCATAACTCGGCTCAAACTCAATATTTTTGAGTTCTGAAAAATGGAAAATGCTCGAAAAGTAATTTGGAACAGAAACAGCATGGATTGGTGGCCTAGAAAACCAATTTCCGGGAAATTTAGGCCATCGAGCTATTTGTATTCTGAATACTGCATTTTATAAGACCACAAACGTCTTCAAATTCTGTTTCTCAGAAAAATGTATTGGAACAAGATTAACCTACAGTAACCCAAAAAAAAAACTAGCTAAATGATTACCCAACACCAACCAACAGATGAATAAACAAAACATGCCCCGTTCAAGGGTCCTTCTCCAGGGGAGGGTGGGTCATGATATCGTAATCTAGGGACCATATGGCGAAGGGCACTGGGGTGGGTTAGTGGGTCAAGATGATTTAGAGTACCCGTGAAATGAGGGGAGGATAACACCCCCATCAATTCAATGAATGTGCCGCCCTTCTAAAGACATAAACAAATTAGCGGGCTTTACGCCCAATTTTGACATTCGACACCCATCCCACTCTAGGATGAGTAGATGAGTAGAAAAGAGAAAATTGATATGTTCTTGAGTGAGAAGAAGCTTCCTAAAACTATCCGAGTGAAAAGAAAAAAAGAAAAAAAGATCAAGCCACCTAGGGGACTCGAACCCCTGACCTTAAGATTAAAAGTCTCACGCTCTACCAACTGAGCTAAGGAGGCCTCGAGAGAAGCGGGGTGAGAGGCGCGGCACGTTTTCGTTGGACTGTCCGCGGAGGGTGGACGGTGAAGGTAGATGATGAACATGTTGGAAAATTTTAAAATCGGGACATTCGGACACACAGATGGAATCGCTCAGAATTTATGAGATTTTTCATCATAAACTCTCCCTGTAACCTGATTTTTTTTCCAAATATTTGCTTTTGTTTGGAAAAAAAGTCATTGAGCCGTTCCCTCTTATTCCAAATTTCGAAAAAAATTCAAATTTGGGTCCCACGCGTTACGAATTTGACCTTATACCCAGAAATGTCATTTTTTTCTATATTTTCCCTTAAAAATTTTAAAGCTCAAGAAATTTTGAATGGCGTGTAAATGTCGTTTTCAAGCTGGGTTTAGAAGTCCAGGACGGAGGAAAAGGTTTTCGTGGTGGGACCCAAAAATTACAAAATTTCAAAATCTAGTCAAGATTATACTCATTCGAACCGAATTAACTTGCTGATTCTGAATATACTTTTTTCAATACGCTCCGATCGAAAAGGTCTGGGATACGGTAGTTTTTAGGTTTTCGTGGTGGGACCCAAAATCAAACATTCTCAAAACCTTGACTTGATTATACTCATTCCAACCGTCTGAACTTGCTGATTCGGAATATATATTTTTCGTGACGCGCCGAGCAAAAAGATTGGGATACTGTAGTTTTTAGATTTTCGTGGTGGGACCCAAAAATCAAAAAATTTTCAAAACCTAGTCATGATTATACTCATTCGAACCGTCTCAACTTGCTGATTCCGAATATACACTTTTTCAAGAGCCGCAATGAAAAAAACTGGCAGAGATACGGTAGATTCTAGGCTTTCGTGGTGGGACCTAAGAATCAAAATAAAAAAAAAGCTAGCCATGATTATACTCATTCGAACCGTTTTAATTTGCTAATTCTGAATATATATTTTTCGAAACACTTCTAACAAAACTGTCAAAGATACAGTAGATTTTAGGTTTTCGTGGTGGGATCCAAAATCAAAAAATCTCATAACCTAGTCATGATTATACTCATTCCAATCGTCTTGACTCGCTGATTCCGAATATATATTTTTCAAGACGCTTCTAGCAAAACTGTCAGAGATACAGTAGATTTTAGGTTTTCGTGGTGGGACCCGAAAATCAAAAAATTTTCAAATTTAGTCATGATTATACTCATTCGAACCCTCTCAACTTGCTGATTCTGACTATATATTTTTCAAGACCACCCGAACAAAACTAATCAAGATACGAAGGCTTTTAGTATTTCGTGGCAAGACCCAAAAATCAGAATTAAAAAAAAAGCTAGCCATGATTATACTCATTCGAACCGTCTTGACTTGCTGATCCTGAATATACATTTTTGCGAGAGTTCCAATCCAAAACTGGCAGAGATACGGTAGTTCTTCCTGGTGAGACCCAGTAAATCACAGCGACCCCTTCAACAAACTCTGTTTTTTTTTTTTCAAAAATTTCACCTATTTTTGTTTATCCCCGATCATTTTCCCAAGAACATTCGCTGAAAACTGCACGTATCGTGCACCTTCTCCTTTATTTTTTGTAAAGGACAATTTTCAATTCTCCCAGGAGTCGTGGGAGAATAATATGTATGTTTTTTTGTTTTTCTTCTAGTTTCTAGTCTTTGGGTCTGGACACACACGGGAAATTAGGTCGGAAATTTGTGTCCTGGTCTGTGTTTTTAAAGAAAAAAAAAACAAAAAATGAAAAAAAAAAGTTTCTGTTTGTCCGGATGTCCTGGAGACAAAAAGGCTTGTTTTCTGTTGGAATCAGCTGATCAAGACGGTTCGAATGAGTATAATAATACCTAGGTTTTGAAAATTTTTAATTTTTGGGTCTCACCACGAAAACATAATATCTACCGGGTCTCAGCTAGCTTTGATCGGGGACTTTTGAAAAATTTATATTCAGTATTATCAAGTCAACACGGTTCGAATGAGTATAATCAGGACTAGGTAATGAAAAATTTCCATTTTTGGGTCCCACCACGAACATCAAAAAACTACCGTATCTCCGGCAATTTTGATCCGAGGCTCATGAAAAATTGATATCCAGAATGATCAAGTCAAGACGCTTTATATGAGTATAATCATGACTAGGTTTTGAAAATTTTTTATTTTTGGGTCCTACCACGAAGGCCTAAAACTACCGTATCCCAGGTATTTTTGCTCGGAGGGTCTTGAGATATACATATTCAAAATTAGCAAACCAAGATGAACGAAATGAGTATAATCATGACTAGATTTTGAAAAATTTCAATTTTTGGGTCCCACCACGAAAACCTAAAAACAACCGTATCACAGGTATTTTTTGCTCGGAGCGTCTTGAAAAATGTATATTCAGAACCAGCAAGTTGAGGCGGTTCAAATGAGTATAATCATGAGTAGGTCAAAATTTTCTTCGAGATTTTGGGTCCCACCACGAAAACCTAAAAACTACCGTATCTTTCCTAGTTTTGCTCGGGGAGTCTTGAAAATTTTATATTCAGAATCTGCAAGTTGAGACGGTTGGAATGAGTATAATCAAGAATAGATTTTGAAAATTTTTAATTTTTTGGGTCTCACCGGGACTACCTAAAATCTACCGTATCTTGGCTAGTTTTGTTCGGAGAATTTTGAAAAATACATATTCAGAATCAGCAAATCGAGACGAACAAAATGAGTATAATCAAGACTAGGTGTTCAAAATTTTATATTTTTGGGTCCCACCACGAAAACCTAGAAACTACTACCGTAACCCGGGTATTTTTGCTCAGTGGACCTTGAAAATTATATATTTAGAATCAGCAAGTCAAGACGCTTCGAATGAGTGTATAATTGATATTTTTATGGTTTTTGGGTCCTACCACGAAAACTTAAAAACTACCGTATTCCGGGTATTTTCGCTCGGGGGACCTTGAAAGTTATATATTCAGAATCAGCAAGTCAAGACGGTTCGAATGAGTATAATCATGACTGGGTTTTAAAAAGTTTTGATTTTTGGGTCCCACCACGAAAACCTAAAATCTACCTATCTCTCCTAGTTTTGCTCGGGGACTTTTGAAAAATGTATATTCAGAATCAGCAAGCCATGACGAACGAAATGAATATTTTTTGTAATTTTGGGTCCCGCCACGAAAAAAAAACAAACAAAAAAATTTCGAAAAGTTTCATAATTTGATAATGTAAAGATTGACAAATTTTGAATGGGGAGATTGGATGATTAAATTCGATATGGCAAAATTCGAAAATTTGAGATTTTTTTTGGGGAATGGAATTTCAAAAAATACGCCAGAAAATATATCAAATGAAATGGATAGGATAGACAGATTTGGCCAACTTCTAGGAGTTTTTTTTCGAAGATTTCGATTTTTTTGGCACTATTTCAAGGTTGGAGGAAAGGTGTCATCGGATTTTAATTGGCTAAATGGTGAGAAGATTAATGGATAGGGGGGACCCTGGGAAGATCCTTCAGTAAGATAGGATAATTAGTAGTTGGGGGGACGGACACAAATGAGATCACAAAAGTTTGAAGAAATAAGGAAAACGGATGGGATTAACGGGGGATCTAGCAATTAGTAGTCCTCCTCATCCGCTGCCACGTCGTCATTGGCCTCTGCCACGTGTACGGGAGGGGTGGTCTGCGGGGCCTTGAGCGTGTGGTTACCCTGTAAAATTGATTGTTGTCTTCTGGGGAATGGTAGGTCAAACAATCCACTTTTGGGATTTTTTTTGGTAGATCAAAAAGTTTTGTCTTGAAAAATTCGAAAAGTGTTCAGCTATAAAAAATGTTCATTATAACAATGTGATCAATTTTTCATAGCTTTGACAAAAATTGAGATTTTTCAGAACTCAAAAATATTGATTTTGAGCCGAGTTATGCTAAATTTTCTGAAATTGCTCAGAATAAAACCTGCGAGTATTTCGACGATAACTCGGCTGAAAATGAAGATTTCCTTTTGGTTTTTTGACCAAATCATAGAAAAATTCAAAGCGCATCTAGCCATGCTAAATTCAGCTTATTTGATGAAAATGGTTCGGTGGCCTAACTTTCTCAAAATTGGTTTCCTAGGCCATCATGCCAAATCTAATTGGAATTTATTACCAGTAACTTCAGGATCACTTTCCACTTTTCAGAATTCAGAAATATTGATTTTGAGCCTAGTTATGCTCAATTTTGTGAAATTGCTCAGAATAAAGTTTTCGAGTATTTCGACTAAAACTCGACTCAAAATGAAGTTTTCGACTCATTACTTGATCTATTTATCTGTCCTAAAAATTACGGAATTTTTGGCTCTAAAAGTCATATTTTTTGCTTAAGAGCTCCATTCCTTGCTCTAATTGCCTAAATTTCTACTTCAAAAACACTTTTTTTTTTGTAGTTTTTTGTAGTCGCAAGTCTCAATTTCTTGTTCTAATAGGCATTGAGGTATCTAAAGAATGTTACCTTATACTCCTTTCCCAAATGCTCCGTGGTACCCTTCCATTGATCGATTTCCGACTTATCCACGGCTCCAACACCAAGGAACGCGCATCCGATTGTGTCGTCTCCGGTGCAAGTTCTGGAAAATTCAAGGTTACTCTTCGAAACTAAGTCAAAAAACTAACCTCTGCGCATCATGAACCGAAATGACGATTGACGTCTGTGCCAAATCGTTCTTCGAAGTTCCACATAGGAACATGACGGCCTCGTTGTAAACGGCAGAACACGTACCTGGAAATTATCAGTTTTGTAAATGTGCTCCATAGTGAATTGTAGATCAAAAAATTCTCTATCAATTTGAGTTTCCTGCCCTAGAAATCCAGCTTTTCGGGCTCGGGGTCCTCCCTCAAACTCACTTTTAATAATCCTCGACGATTTGGTCTGTGTCTTGGCGCCCTGAGTCAACGTGATTTTGACGCAAACGTCTGCAAAAAAATTGATAATTTATTTATCATTTTATCTCCCGATGACGTTTTGCTCCCCCCCAAAAACTATTAGAAATTCTCGACATGTTTTCTGGTTTTTTGCTTTTTCTCCCTATGAGTTAGTTAGTTAGTTCCTGTCTTTAAACGATTCTGATTGTTTTTTAAAAAAAGCGAGAGAGAGAGAGAGAGAGAGAGAGAGAAAAGAAGGAAGGAAGGAAAAAGGGATTAATGTCAGTGGGGGGTTTTTGATGATGACGTCTCGTTTCCGGTGTTTCTTTTTGCCTTTTTTTTGAAGGAAATGCCGATACGAAAACAATCGGAAATACAGACACACAGACAGACCGAAAAAGACAAAAAACCTTTCTGAAATTCCTTGAAACCACCTAAAATGCGCCTGGCTTGCCTGAAAACACTCGCAAAGGGTTTAGCGAAAAATGCAAAACACTTTTTCCCCGGTAGGAATCGAACCCGGGACCTCCGGGGTAGAAGACAAAAGCGTAACCACGTAGGCCACTCGCGTCACTGGGAGTGTCGGCTAGCTGGCGGCGCTGAACGCGAAGGAAGGGATGGCGCTGTGGTAACCCCCTTGTCTGTCACCCACAAGCCCCGGGTTCGATTCCTCTAGATGGAATTTTTTTTGTTTTTTTTTTCTGATCACTGTCTAGTGGGTCCCCTCACTCCCTTTCAAAAATCCTGCAAGTTTGATCCTATCTTGCCCCATTAAAACTATATATAAACTGAAAAAATGGCTCCAGGGGTTCATTTTTTATTTACGACTCTCCTTTTCTCGAATAAATAAAAAGAAAAGGTCTCAAGTCTCAGTTTCTTTTATATACAAAGTAAATAATTGTTAAGATACAACTTTTAGCGGGGGAGACCCAAACGTCACCTTCTTCTCCGACGACTACTGATTTAATATTCATTAGGTCCCGGTTTTGCAGGATTTTCAAAGGGAAAAACATGAAAAATGATGGAGATCTTGACCTAGGTTGATATTTTGGTCTCTAGCTGACACCTCTATTAGAGGAGCCGGTGGTCTGCAATCTGACTTGACGGTTCTAGATTTCTCAAAACTACAGTAATCCCTCTGGAATGCCCTGGACCTCGGGAATTCGTGACAAATAGAACATTGCCTACGCTTCAATGATAAGCTGAAGGAAATTAAATATATCTATTTAGAGACTAAGAATGAGCAATTGTGTTTTGATGTGGAAAGGACAGACTCATCTTTTGGCTTCGCCTAGAAATGATGACGTGGAAATTGATCTCATTGAAAACTTGAAAATGGATGAGAGAAATTTATCAGAAAACCCAGAAAAAAATACTTCGAATGTCAATTTCTAGGAATTTTGAAAATATGAGATTGTAGATCAAAAAAAATCTCAGACTTGGTCCCTTCAACAACCATTTGGGGTCCCTTTTCTAAGTCATTAGTCACCCGTTCTTCCCTAAAAGTCTACCCCCACCCTCGATTCATTTCATTCATCCTAACCCCATTTCCAATCCCCTACCCCATTGAAAAAAGATAAATTGTCCGTCCGTCCATCTCCTCCCCTGTCGTCTTCAATTCCTGTCATTCATTTCTCTCTATACTCTATTGTCATCCATTATACACTTCCTTCCTTTAGATATTTTTATTTCTTTTTTTTTTCTCTGGTCTATCTATTCACGGAAAATAGATATAATAGATAGAATGAGCACAAAGAGCACTGGACCTCATTAAAATTATTCTTTTTTTTTTCTCAGGAGCCAGGGGACCTAGGGAGACAAGCATGGGTACTGTAGCCGGGAGCAGGAAAAAATGCGCCTTCAAATTTCCTACAAATTGATCAAAAAGCCAAACAAAAATCTTAGTTTTGAGCCGAGTTATAGTCGAAATACTGGAAATTTTTATTCTGAGCAATGTCAAAAAATTTGCATAACTCGACTTAAGATCAATATTTTTAGACGATTTTTGAAATTTTTAATCATCAGTATTTCAATTTTACACATACCTGGTGCACCAATCAGACCACACTTCGGCAGAGCATCCACCTTTTTCAGATTGATCGTCAGCCTCTTTGAATCCTTCTCGATGACGGAGGAGGTGTAGATTTTGCCGAGTTTCTGGAAACAGATGGGTTATGTTAGGAAGTAGATCAAAAAATTCTCTATCGATTGGTACAAATTATAAAAGTTTTTATCGAGAAAAACCCGGAAAAATCACAATTAACTCTAAAAAAACTCTTTTTAAATTCTAAAAATTGGTTTTTTTTTCGAAGAATTCCAGCGGAATTCTCTGAAACAACCCTAGATATACCAATTGGTAGATCAAAAAATTCTCTACCGATTTATATAAGTTACCTTTGGCACGATGGCCTTAATCTCCTCGATGAATTTGATCTCCTTCTTGGTGTTCATCTCTCGAATATCTCGCAATGGCACAGATGCTTCTCCTACAAAAACACAACGATTTCTTGTTTTTCCGAATTTTCCAGAGATTTCTGCTCCCTTCGTCCCCTCACCTATCACAATATCCTTCCCCTTAATTCCGCCTCCCGCGTGACACGCCGTAATTAGGACAATCTTCGTGTCGAGCTCCTCGTGTGTCACATTGTCGAAGAAGAATTCCTGGAAAAAAAAATATGTATGCAAATGGGGATGGAAAGATAATTGTTGTGCCTGATGAGTCATGGAATTATTTTCTAGAATCTTCTAGTTTTTCTGGAAAATTCTGAAGAGAGGAGGCTAGATATAGCCTGTTTTAGCTGGAAAAAATTGTGAAAAACTGTCCTGTTGAGCCCCGAGAATGGTTTCTAACACTGTCCTTGTATTGGAAAAAAAAAAACAAAAAAGTTTCGCCCCAGTGGGGGTCGAACCCGTGATCTGTCTGCTGGAAGTCAAAAGCGTAACCAGTTGCGCCACTCTGAGAGGAGGCGAGGAGGGCGTGCATGTAGCGGCGTCAATCGGTACAGTGTCCCCCCCCCCTCCTACCCCCGTTTCCGGGGTCAAACTTTCTGGTGTGTAGTGGTGTAGTGGTAACACCGTTGTCTGTCATTAGGCAAGTCCCGGGTTCGATTCCCACTGAGAGCATATCTTTTTGTTTTTTCATTTAAAAGTATTTAGTCATGTCTATTTTGAAAAGTAACATGTTTTTTCCTTAGAAACAAATTTTAGTTCTATTTCAGTCCTCCTTGATCTTCCGATATATACCCCTCATTCGACGTCATCTCCGATGCTCTTCAAAGCAAAAAAACGTTGTAATTTAGTGTGTTGATGCTTGCATCATCATTATCAAACACGCTAAAGTAGAATTGGAAATGTGTTGAGATTTATGCTGCTTTGCTTTTTTGCTTCAAGAGGAAAAGGAGCACTTGAAAACGGAAAATGACGAAAATAGAAATGAGGACCCCCGCTTTTTTCTTTTGCAGGTGTCAAGAGATCTCTGGATTTTATAAGAGAGATAACTTACATGATTAAACATTGGATCCCGTCCTCTCTTCGTTTCGGATGTCTGCTCCTTGGCTCCCTTTAATCCTGGGATGCTGACCTTGCACAGTGCATGGATCTCCATTTCGGGTTTTAGCTCACCGGCGAGTGCTGAAATTTTGAAATAGTTTTTTAATGGCACCTTTTCCAATGAAGTCCGAGCAAACCGGACCAAGATACGGTAGTTTTCAGGTTTTCGTGGTAGGACCCGAAATCGGTTAAAATCCAAAACCTAGTCATGATTATACTTTTCTGAATCGTCTGGTTTTGCTGATTCCAATGGTGTCGTTTTCTTCGGAATTGAAACAAAACTGATCGAGATACGGTGGTTTTTAGGTTTTCGTGGTGAGACCCAAAATAAATTTTTTTCGTAACCTAGTCATGACTATACTTATTTTGACCGCCTTGACGAGCTGATTACAAAAAGACCATTTTCGTTGTTCATGGACCAACATTAACCGGGTTACGGTAAGCCCCCGCCATTTCTACAGTAATTCCCGGCTTATTTTTCGATTTTTAAACCTGATTTTTGATTCATTAGGTCCCCTTTTCCCCCATATTCCGGCTCGACCTCATAAAAAATAGGAGACGTAAAAAGCAGTTGTTCCGGTTCGAATTAACATGCAATTGGATATCTGGTTCCCCTCAACAAAAAAATATGAATAGCGAGTTAGTGGTGGAGTTTGGTTTTTGCTCGTTTCAGGTCAAAAATTATCGATGGAGCGCGGTTTTTATGCCTAATCTCTCTGAAATAAGCCCCGTTCAGATAATTATCAATGGAGCGCGATTTCTGACCCTTTTTTGATTTTCGTGTGCCTGTGTGTCTAATTAGAAATGCACATGCTCTTTGATGGAATGTCCCTGCTCCTCCTCAGCCCCCAAAAACTTACTCATCCATTACTACTACTGTGTACTTCCTCCCCCAACCCTCTTCTAGAAGCTTCTTGGCGTATGTGTGAGATGTCCATAAAAACCCGTTACATAGTCAATTTGTGTGATGCGTCAAGGGACCCCCTTCTGTCTTTTAGCAGACACTGGGTACTACCATGTATAACTGGGTGCACCCATGTGACGTTTTTTGTCGAGGGGGGAGGAAAACTTTTTTTTGAGTTATGATAGGGAAGTCTTGTCTATGGGTGGATGGATGATTAATGGTTTTACGAATTTTTTTTGGGAATTTATGAATTTTGGTTACTGTAGGCGGGTTTGGAGGTTTTAGACAGGGCGAATATTCTGAAAATCTAGATATTTCGAAAATTCTAAACTGTAGATCAAAAAATTTCGTATCCGGAAAATGTAGGTCAAAATGTGACAAAAAATTTTTCGAATTTTTTTTTCGATCAAATTTTCTGTAACAAATCTATATGATATTTATACCAATCGATAGAGAATTTTTTGATCTACCAATTCAGCTAGTATAATTCGCTCTACTGGGAAAATTCAAAATTTTTTGAAGAAAACGGTAAAATTGCGCTCCATGGCTAAATTCACAATTTTCAAAAAAAAATCAGATTGGTAGATCAAAAAATTTCGGAACTTCGTTTTCTAATTTTAAGCGATTGCAAACGCGCTCCATGTCGCGTTTTTCGATAGAATCGATCGGTAGATCAAAAAAGCAAAACAAGTTGAAAATTTCGATATTTTGAGCCGGACACAATCCTATATGAATTTTATACCAATCGATAGAGATTTTTTTGATCTACAATCTCTGCTTTCAAATTTCCCGAGTAGTTTGCAATAGAGCGGATTTCCTCAGCAAAACCTGGCTCCTACTTCAAAGCCCGTCGCCATTAATCAAAAAATGTTTAAACGGCTCTTTGCTCCCTTTAACAATCCATCAACGAGTCCCCTTCACAGGAATTCTTTCATAAATCAAATGGAGAAAAGACATATGACTTTCCCACCGACCAAACAGCTTTCTTTCATTTTCCACGTGGCCTTTTTTGGGGAGAGAGAGAGAGGGGATCGGTGAATTTTTGACCTTGTCATCAAAATGGGTTTGGAGTTGATGGGAATCAGAAAATCTGAGTTTTTGACCTACATACCAATCAATAGAGAATTTTTTGATCTACCTGATCAACGTTTCGAAAGTTTTCGCTATAGAGCGCGTTTACCGCCTCAAATTGTTTCAGAATCGTTTTTGCAAGATTATCAATGGAGCGAGACTTCTCGAGTTATTGATTTTCAAATAAGAATTTTAAGGGAGTTGTTAATAGAGCGTGATTCCGCTGTTTGAAAAAAAATTTAATTTATCAATGGAGCGAAGGTTCCACCCCAACCTAACGATCGATTTTTGGACCCGATTTTCAAAAGAATCTTCAATAGAGCGCAAGTTAATGACCAATCAAAAAATCTAATTTATCAATGGAGCGCAGTTTTCAACCCCCAGCTAGGGATCAATTTTTGGACCTAATTTTTAGGAAGATTGTCAATGGAGCGCACTTTCCTCTGCACCCAAATGAGGCTCATTGCTCAGAATAAAAATTCCAAGAAATCCACGTTTTTCCCCTCTATTTCCAATTTGGCTAATACACATGTTTGCAAGTTTTCCCTCAGATTACGTGCGAATTTCTATGGGAAATGAAAATGTTCAAAGACACATGTTGTTGTTTTACAAGTACCCCCTTTTGAGCCGGGGTCCTTCCAATTATAATATATTCCAAAAACTATGTAGATCCCTCCTCAACCCCCCGAGAAAGGGGTACATACATTTTAGAAGCCGTGGGGGTGCCCTCAGGGGGATTTCTAATCTGTCCGGGAGAAACCAAAATGTTTCTTTGGTTTTCGAGATGTGTTTGTGTTGAAAAAAAGTTTGAAAAGAAGGCGAGAGAGTGAGAGACATAGACAGTTAGCTGATCTCATCTGGAGCTCCTCTTCTACTAAAGCACACGGAGTCTGGAGTGGAGGAGGAGGGCATAATTGGTGGGGGGGGGGCTTGGTCAATGTGTGTATTCAAACAAGGAAGAATAAAGGAGAAACCAGCGGGTCTAAGATTTTTGAACAGATTTTTTTTGGAATAAGGGTCCCACCGCGACAACCTCCAAAATCTCGGCCAATTTTTCTTCAAATATTATGCCATCCAAATATTTAGAATCAGCTCTTCGAGACGGTTCAGAAAAGTATAAACAAGCCACGATTTCCAGAAATTTTTTGTTTTTTGAGGTTTGGGTCCCACCATGAATACCTAAAAACTACTGTATCTCGGTCAGTTTTGCTCGGAATTCAATGGAAAAGGTACCATTAGAATCAGCAGGTTTAGGCGGTTCAGAAAAGTATAAACAAGGTCCTGTTTCCAGAAATTTTAATTTTTGGGTCTTACCACGGAAACTCAAAAAACTACCGTATCTCGGTTAGTTTTGCTCCAAACTTCCTGGAAATTTCATATTTGGAACCAGCACGTCTTGACGGTTCATAAAAGTATAATCATGGCTAGATTCCGAAAATTTTCAGATTTTGGGTCCCACCACGAAAACTCAAAAACTACCGTATCTCGGTTAGTTTTGCTCCAAATCTCAAGATCTTTAGATTTTTGTATTCAGCTCAACGAGAGCTTCCATTTGAGTATAATCATGGCTAGGTTTTGAGTACTTTGGGTCTCGACGTGAAATTCTGGGTTTAAAGGCGCATAGACATTGAAAATTTCAAAATGCTCGGAGATAGGACTTGTTTGTACTTTTCTGAACCGGCTTAACTTTCTGATCACAAATATGTGATTTTCAAGAGATTTGGGGCAAAACTGACAGGAAAACAGTAGTTTTTAGGTTTTCGTGGTGGGACCCAAAAATAAACATATCTTGAAACAGGGGCTTGTTTATACTTTTCTGGACCGGCTCAATCTGCTGATCATGAATATGCAATTTTCAGGAGGTTTGGGGGAAAACTGACGAAAATACAGTAGTTTTTGGGTTTTCGTGGTAGGACCCAAAATCAAAATATCTTGAAACAGGGGATTGTCTATTTTTTTTTTGAATTGTTTCTATCCAGCCCCTAGATTTGCTCTCCACAAAAAATCTCTGAAATTTCGCAGAATTTTTTTCAAATTGTTTCTTAAACTTTTGCTCTAGACTGCTTACGTGCAACATGTCTCCTCTCTCTCATCCGTATCTGATCCCTGCCTCCCCCGATTTTGTTCCATTTTTTCCCTTTCGTAAGCAGCAAAAGATTAGATAAAAAGGTTAGTACGTGTTGCAAATTCTCCCTCTTCCCCCCGACTCTTCCCTACTCGTGACGAAGAGATGCCTCTTTTGGTTAAACGGGGGTCTGAGGACGACACGTCATTTGCATGCCCCTACCCTTGGCGGGGACCCCAACTATTGTGATGCCAAACGGACAGCAGCATCGCGTCATTCAATTTTCAAATGGCGAGAGAGAGATAAGAGATTTAGAGAGAAAAATAAACTGACCTTCAATTTTGGTGACAGTAACCCGAAGACGTTTCCGGACTGCAAAGTACAATAGGGAGCAATGAAGGAGCCCCAGGCCACGTGGCTGTTGTGGAGTTGGACTGGAACTTGAGGCGACGCTCTGGAAAATATGATAGTTGGATTTGGCTCGTTGAGAGCTTCAATTTGAGTATAATCATGACTAGGTTTCAGGAAAAAATTTTTTTGGGGTTCGGGTCCCACCACGAAAACTCAAAAACTGCCGTATCTCGGTGAGTTTTGCTCGAAACCATATGATTTTGATAGTTTTGGAATCAGGAGATCAAGACGGTTTAGATTAGTACAATGATGACTAGGTTCCGGAAAATTTCGGTTTTTGGGATTTTGGGTCCCACCACGAAAACCCAAAAACTACCGTATCCCAGTGAGTTTTCCTCGGAACCATATGATTTTGATATTTTTGGAATCAGGAGATCAAGACGGTTTAGATTAGTACAATGATGACTAGGTTCCGGAAAATTTCGGTTTTTGGGATTTTGGGTCCCACCACGAAAACCCAAAAACTACCGTATCTCAGTTAATTTTGCTGGGAACTCTCTGGTTTTGATACTTTTGGAATCAGGAGATCAAGACGGTTCAGATGAGTATAATCATGACTAGGTTTCAAAAAATAATATTTCTAGGAGTTTGGGTCCCACCACGAAAACCCAAAAACTACCGTATCTCGGCGAGTTTTGCACAGAATCATCTGATTTGGATATTTTTGGAATCGGGAGATCATGACGGTTCAGATGAGTATAAACATGACTAGTTTTTGAAAAATTTCCGTTTTTGGGTCTCGAAGCGAAATTTAGGGTTTAAAGGCGCAAAGACATTGAAAATTTCAAAATGTATGGGAATAGCGCTTGTAGGTACTTTTCTGAATCGTCTCAACGCGCTGATTCCAAATATCTTAATATCAAGGCTCTGGCCTCAAAACTGACAAATATACGGTGGTTTTTCGGTTTTCGTGGCGGGACCCAAAAAAAAATTTTTCAAAACCTAGTCATGATTATACTTTTCTGAACTGTCTTTTCACGCTGATTCCAAATCTCTTAACTATAGTTGTGTAGGCTCAAAACTGGCAGAGTTACGGTATCTACAGTAAACCTAGGCAATTTGACCTACCGATTTGTGCACGGCGGTGTTGTTATTCTCAATGATAATCGGTGCATTCGGGGAGTACAACGATGGATCCAATCCATGAGCAATCGGATCTTCGGTGTCCGAACTTGATTTGCTCGTGATCTGAAAATTTTTTTTGCTAATCTTTAATTTTTTTCCCCATCATAATATATCATAAATCAAGGATGCACTTGACTGAAGGGTAGTCCCTCGTAAATAGCGTGTGTGCTCCGTGTGCTCAGCAAATCATCATCATCAGAAAAAGGGGGGAGAAAACGAGAAAACGCGACGGGGGAAAACCCGAAAAACAACTACTACTGCTGCAAAAAAACAAGTCTCTTTTCAGGAAAGACCCTGGAAAGATTGCATGTCTAGAGGAGAACGTGAATTATATATCAAAACGAATCTTGTATAAGAGAAGGAAGTTTTTTTTGGAGGTCTTATGGGTTACGGTAGCCTATATCGGCTGAGACCCCCCTCTGATGGGTTACGGTTGTCATGGGTATACCTTTGCAAACAACTGATATACCCTGAGATCCGGTTTTTGGGTACCACCGCGAAATTCCCAAAACTACCGTATCTTGGTCGGTTTTGCTCCAAATCCCATAAAAATCAAATATCCAAAATCAGCGCTTCAAGACGGTTCAGAAAAGTATAAATAAGCCCCTGTTCCCAGAAATTTCAATTTTTGGGTCCCACCACGAAATTCCAAAAACTACCGTATCTCGGCCAATTTTGACCGAACAACAATGAAAATGACATCATTGGAATCGGCAAAATAAGGCGGTTCAAATAAGTATAATCATGTATATGCTTTGAAAAATTTTGATTTTCGGGTCCTACCACGAAAACCTAGAAACTACTGAATTTAGGGCATTTTTGCTTCAAAATTCCCGAAAATTTCATCTTTGGAACCAGCGCGTCTTGACGGTTTAGAAAAGTATAATCATGCCCTATTTCAAACCATTTTGAAAAATTTCAATGTCTATGCGCCTTTAAACCGAAAATTTTGCGTCGAGACCCAAAATTCTTAAAACCTAGTCATGATTATACTCAAATGAAAGCTCTCATTGAGCTGAATACAAATATCTAAAGATCTGGAGTTTTAGAGAAAAACTGAAATATTTTCGTGGTAGGACCCAAAATCCCAAGAACCGAAAATTTTCGAAACCTAGTCATGTTTATACTTTTCTAAACCGGCTTGACTTCGCGGTTCTGAATTTTCAAGTTTCAGAAACGTCGGAGCAAAATTGACCTTTAGGTCCCTGTCCCTGGCCCCCAGTCCCAAAAATCTGGTCTTCTTCCAATATTTTCTGGTCCCCTATCTGTGTCCAAAATTCATTCAATTTGTGCACCACGTGGTGGCTCATCACACCATGACACCCCATGGATGATTCAATTTGTGTGTGTGTGGAGCTCCCTGATTGTCAGATTTTTGGGAGAAAAAGTTTAAAGACCATCAAATTTGGTTATTTTTCCGTGTTTTTCCATTGTTTTGGCTCCAAAATCTCATCAAAAACTACCGTAATCCTGGTTATTATGTTCAGAAAAAATTGGGCAAAATTTGGGAAATTGGATCTCGTTAGGGTCAACCCTAGAAAAATTCAATTTTTTCTGTTTTTCACAATTTTTTTCGCCTTGAGACAATAAACAATTGTGTGTGTTATCTCAGTTTTCTTTCCTTCCCCGTCGTCGTCATCAAAAAATTCTTCAGAATTTTTTCAGGAGACGTGTGCGCGCGCGCAAAGGGGGCGGATTCGAAATTTGATTTACTCGTTTTCTTGGAAAAAAAATCTCCGCAAGAAAAAAAGATATTGGTCTGTGTCCCTTTAAGGTTCTATGAATAAGATATGAGAGGGCACCCCACCAACAGGTCATTCGACTCCCTTCCGGACGGAAGAGATGATGATGATGGTGATGTCAACTTTTTGGTGTCTGGAGGATATGTAGACAATCAAAAAAAATTGAAAAAAAAACGGAAATTGAAAATGAGACCAAAAATCTGGATTGACGTGGGTTCATGTACTTTAGAATGAGGGGATGAGTAATTGGTTTAAGAGCAGGATTGCAAGTGCGCTCTACTGGAAATTTTAGGAGATCAAAAAATTTCCTATCGATTGGTATAAATATCATATAGGGTTGCCATGCTCCTTAGATAATTTTTCAGAACATAAAAAATTTTGATTGTAGATCAAAAAATTCTGTATCGATTGGTATAAAAATCATATAGGGTTGTTTCGGGAAACATGAAAAATCTTTTGATCTACCAGCAGAAATTTTTTTAAAAAAGTTTTCCCGAAAATTGGCAATAGAGCGCAGTGTTCCAAATTTTTTCTTTTGATTTTTGACCCACTTTTTCTGAAACAAACCTACTCGATATTTATACCAATCGATAGAGAATTTTTTGATCTACCAGAATTCCTAAAAAAAAATTTTGATCTACAAGTTTTTCATCTGAAAAATTGGCAATAGAGCACACTTGACACATTTTTTTTCCATTTTCAGGGTTTCAGACCACCCAGCTGTTTTTTTTTAATTCAGAGGACAGGTGGTTTCTAAAATGGTTCTTCCAGAATATTTTTCGATTATACTTTTGAGTTCCTGGTAGCCTAATAACCCAAAATTTGGATTCCTAGGCCATTGGCTTTGCGTCTTGAATTCTAGGGCACCCCTTGATCTAAGAATATTTCAAAAATTTTTTATGTTGGCCTAGAAACCTCGCATTTTGGGTTTCTAGGCCACCTGAATCTTCAGGCTAGCCCAGACCTGTAGAAAAACCCCTAACCTCTAGATAAAACACTCCTGGCCGGTGGAAAACACCCCTGACCCGTGGAAAAACACCCTTAACTTGTAGAAAAACACCCCTGACCTGTGGAAAAACAAAAATCTGGTTCCTTGTAGTATAACAACAAATCTCAAGCTCTCTATTTCTTCTTCCTCAACCTCTCCTCCCCCGAAAATTACCCGCTTCCGGCTAGGGCTCATTTGGCTAAGGGCTCCACGGCAGCCTAGTCCTCCTTCCTTGAGAAAAGAGCACACACGCATAAAACTCGAATTAATTTCTCCATCCCCCCTCCCCTTCCTCGCTTTTTTTTCGAAAAAGGGGAAGAGCAGCACTTTGGCTCATCATCGGTTGATTGCCCCCTCCCTCCCTAGTCCCTCTAGGGTGTCACGTGTGTGCCCCCGGCCCCCTTTATACTGCTTAGCACCTCTATGCTGTGAATAATGACGCTTTGGCACATTTGGAGAGAAGAGATGGCTTTTGAAATATGAGAGGTACGCGCGCCAAAAGCACTCAACCAGATCAAATGGTTTTTGCGACACCTCTTCTCGGAGGAGGGCACCCCTGCTACGCCAAAAAGCTTTACGGATGGTTGGAGGAGCCAAGGGCGTTCCGGTTGGGGCTTTGTACTATGAAGCTATTGTCCACGAGGAGTTCAAAGAGTTAGTGAGAAGATAATTTGTCCGCGAGGAGTTCCAGAAAGAGCTTGTACTTTGAAGCTTGGGGGTACCCTCAAAGAGTGATTTTTGTCATCGTCCTTCACGAGGAGCATGTCCCTTTAAGGCTCAGGTCCTCCACGAGCAGTCCACTGGCTAAACTTCTATATAGGGATCGAGGGTTTTTTTTTTAACCATGAAGGTTATGAGTAATTCTGCGTTTTCTGTGTTTTATCATTTTCAGGACCAATCGCGCTCCATGGTTAATTTTTGAAATTCAAAAAAATTGGATTTGTAGATCAAAAAATGTCCAATCGATCCGAAAATCTGGGCCGAAAATTCAAAAAATTTAATTTTTCTGATTTTTGACCAATTTTTTCTGAGCCAACCCCATATGATATTTATACCAATCGATAGAGAATTTTTTGATCTACCAGTTCCAATTTTTTCCAGAACCGTCAAAAATTAACCATAGAGCGCATTCGCAAAAATTTGAAAATTTTCAATTTTTCAGAATTAAGAGATTCTGAAAATCCAAAAATGCCATTTTCCCAAGAAAAATTAGACACGACAAAAAATTCTATAATTGAATCTATGTGTCTACTCGAATGAATTACCCAGCTGTGCTTGGCACTGAAAATTTGGTTATAAAATTCTCCGTTCAAAATTTTATCGAAAAAGGATCTTCAGGGATTTTCAGAGATTTTCATAAATTTTCAGATTATCCGAAAGGCTCAAAATCACTTATCCGGGATTATTTGCAATAGAAAAAAACCTAAACCCCCCTAGAAATCGCCTAACTTCCCCCGCTATCAAATTGAGGTCTTTTGCTCCCGGAAGTACACCACATAAATCTATTAAATATGCCAATATATATATGACTCAAACCCCCCCCCCCCCTACTAGTAGTAGGGGCACCCCCATTTTTAGTTTCTCCGGAGGACACGAGAAGAATCACCCGAAAGGATTAAAAACACTTCACTTCGGACACTATGGATTAGTTCAATGGAAACCCTTCAACAATATATTTTTCCCACGTGCCCTCTCTCTCTCTCTCTGCGCCTTTAAGGATACTTCAGAAAAACGCCTTGATAAACAAAGTGACGTGGAAAAACGGCGTTCTTTTTCTTAGCACTTCGTTTGGATGAGGGTGGGACCCAGTGGTGTTTGCTGGTCGACAAACGGAAGTGACTACATCCGGTCTGACTTTTTTTTTTCGAAAAGAGCGATTCTTTAAATACCCATTCGCTATATATATAGCTCACTTTTCCCGCTATACACACACCCTATGTTCGAGGAAAAAAATATTAATTAGCTATTCATGTGGGAAATCTGAGCAATACGTGGGGGAGGCAGGATTCGCAGTATCAATAAAACAGGAAAACAAAATATTTTTCAGGGGGGTCGGGGTTGAACCCGGGGAAGTTGTTTTGGAGACATCCAGACAAGCCTGTTACCACCTGAGCCACGTGTAGGTCGAAGGGAAAAAAAAAGCAAAAATATTTGGAGGTATGTGGGGTTGAACCCGCGTCTGATATTTCCCAGACAAGCCTGTTACCAACTGCGCCATCTCTCTGCTTTCAAAAGTTGCTGTTAAGGGCCTACATGTCGTCAGGAAGAAAAGACAAAAATTCTAGAGGCAGGTGGGGTTCGAACCCGCGCCGGTTGATTACCGGGCGCTCCCCTTACCGACTGCGCCACCCGTGCATCACCTATATCTGCTGTGGAGGGCCTACAGGAAAGCGCCCTTCCGCCGCCAACGTTACAACAAGTTCAAAGTTCAATGGAGCGCACTTTCCCAAGAAATAATTGTTATCGGGAACGCAGCATCTCTCTTAATGCACACTAATTGGCTTAGACACTCTTCTCTCTCTCTCTCTCTCTCTCTCTCTCTCTCTCTCTCTTTTCCTTTCCAGTCAGACTAACCTGCTCAATGGACGGCGAATGCACAGAGAACTTCGACATACGACGTGGCTGCTGTGGAGGAGCGATCAGAATCTCCGGCGAGATCCTCTTGACCTCTTCTGGAGGTGTCACCACCACCGGGGATGGTTCCTCGTATTCCTCCTCCTCCACTTCTTCCTCTTCCTCCTCTTCCTGATCGTATTCCTCTTCCACCTCCTCCTCCTCATCTTGCACCTCCTCCTCCTCCTCGTAGAATCCTGGCTCATCTGGTGTTGGATCTGGAGTCAATGATACGGGTGATAGAGAACATTGCGAGGCGTTACTCGGTGCGTGCTGTGCCAAACTTGTCAGATTCGTGAGCTCCGCTGTCGGTGGACGTGGCAACTGCCTTCCCGATGGCCTCCTCTCCAGATGTGGCGCCGCACTCGGGCACCGATATTCTGGAGATAAGGGCGGTGGAGTGGGAAGGATCCGGGGCGAGGAGCTCCTCCGCAGATGGGTGTCCGGTGGCATTGGAAGACGTCGTCGACATTGGGTCGGCTCCAACAACTGCGGATACGCGGATAGATGACGCTGCTGCGGTTGATGCATCGCGTGCGGCGGCGGCGTGATCGCTGGCGATCCGACCGGGGTTTGCGGTAGCGAACGGATTTTGGTTTAGGTTTTGGCTGAAAATCGAAAATTTGAAAAAAAAAGGAAGTGAGGCTTTGGAACTCGAGAAAAAAAAACAGAAAATGAGGGTCTGAGCCGATTTAGTTAAGCCTAAGCCAGCTTTTTTTCTGAATTGGTTAGTCTAGCCTAAGCTAGAAACTACTAAGAAGGTTTAGGCCTAATTCTTGAGTGAGAAGCCTGAGTTTTGAACGAAAAATTTGGGAGATAAGACTAAAAGACGGTTCCGAAGCCTGTGAAGCTGGGCCTAAGCCTAAAAAGCTGAGCCTGAGCCTAGAAATATGAGCCTAGAAAGCTGATCTCAAAATCCGCTAAGTCTTGGCCTCAAATCAGCGTTTCTGAAATTTTAGGCTTGAGATTAAGCGAGTCTGAGCCTTAAACTCCAAAACCTAAGCCTAAACCTAAGTCTAGGCCTGAATCTAGTCCTAAGACTAAGTTTAGGCCTAAATCTAAGTTCAGGCCTAAGTCTAAGTCAGGAAACTTAAGCTTAAGTCTAGGCCTAAACCTAAGTCTAGGCCTAAGCCTAAGTCTAAGTAAGACCTAATCCAGAGTTTAGGCCTAAGCCTAAGTCCAGACCTAAACCTAAGTCTAGGCCTATGCCTGAACCCCAAAAAAACCTAAACCTAATCCAGAACTTCCTCATTTTCAAGTGTCTAAGTCTGTTCTCAAGTTCTGTTCTCCCAGGGCTCTCCTAGAATTTTCAGTTCTCCAAAAACTAACGGATTAGGCACCAACCAGGATTAATTTCTCGAGAACAATGCTACGTAACAATTTTTTTTCAATTCTGAGCAATTTTCAAAAATCTTATCACGTGGAGCTCCTAGAAAAAAAGAAAACCCAAAAGTAGTAGGGCGAAAACAAAAGCAAAAAAAGTGACCAAAACTTAAAAGTAAAGTGAAGGGGGGAGGGGGGACTGGGTCTGAAAAAAAATAAAAGGCGGAGCAGCCAGCAGCAGCCAGAAGGGAAAAAAAAGAAGACACATAAGATAAAGGAGGTCTCGGAGCAAAAAATAGAAAAAAAACTGAAGAGAGGAGCAGTCAGAGCAGTAAAGGGGTGGGGGGGGGGGGGGGGGGGACAACACAGCCTTCCTTTCCTCACACATCTATATGGGGTGGAGGACGGGGAGGAGATTGCGGAGTGTTAGACGTGAAGGAAAGGGGAAAGAAGTGGAAAACGAAGAAGGAGCTGCGTCTCTCTCTGTCTGTCTGAGCAAAAAGGGGCGGAGTCTGAATTGGACGGGGAAAGGGGCGGAGTTTGATGGGGGGGGGGGGGGGGGGGGGAGACCGGGAGCATGGGAGGAGGGAAGGGATGATAGGAGGAGGATGAGAATTGTGGGAGGAGCTTGAAGGGGGTGGGGCCTGGATAGGGGTACTGTAGGAAACCCTCAATTGAAGGGCATAATCTAAAAAATAAAAAAGTTCAAGTTTGCAAATCAGCTTTTTAATCAGTCGGTCAGGACAGGCAAAAACAGAGAAAACCAACAAAAAAACCAAAAAATTTGGCGCCAAACCTGGGTTTTACGGATTTTCAACCCTTCAATCCCTAAATGATATTTATACCAATCGATAGAGAATTTTTTGATCTACAAAACGTTTTTTATAAATCGGTATATCAAAAAATTTCCTATCGACTGGTACAATTTCCGTAGAGGGGGGGGGGCAGGAAAAATGGCTCAGAAACATGCAAAAAATTGCCGCCAAAAATAGGTTTCAGCAATTTTTTACCTACATTTTTCGGAACAACTCTATATGATATTTATACCAATCGATAGAGAATTTTCCGACCTTCCAAATCCATTTTCTGAAATATAAATCGGTAGATCAAAAAATTTCCTATCGATTGATGTAATTTTGTAAAGGGTTGTAGCAGGAAAAATGGCTCAGAAACATGCAAAAAATTGCCGCCAAAAATAGGTTTAAGCGTTTTTTATCTACATTTTTTGGAAGAACCCTGTATGATATTTATACCAATCGATAGAGAATTTTTTGATCTACAATCTCATATTTTACGGTAATAAATAGTCAGAAACAAGGCGTCTAGGGGCAAAAAATCCATGATTTTTGAGATAATTCGGTCAGTTTTAGGACCAATTTTGAGGTTTTCGACCTATCTGATCATTCTTGGGGCCCTCATTTCCAGCACAAGTACTACTGTAAAAGATTCGAAAGCTTAAAAATCATCAGTTACAGCATTCGCTACCCCAAAACCCTGTCCAAACTACAGTAACCCCCTTCTAAACTAGGTAACAAGTATACTCTTACACTGAAACAAATAAAAAGAGATCAAACAAACAAAAAAAATGGGAGCAGTTGGGAAAAAGTAAAAGGGAAAGGCCAAAAATGGGTGAAGGAAATGAGAGAATGATTCATTTGGTATGCAACGCCACAATATATATTCAACAACTCTCTTTTTTTACTCTTTTCCTATTACTTACTCCGAATGAAAAATGACAGAGAAATGTTTCCCAAGGGGGAATTCGGAATTCTGAAAATAAAAAATTTTTGGGTACCAAAAATATTCAAAATTTGGGCTCTTTTG